>CAKOAT010131933.1:137929-164811 GCA_932364175.1 Eruca vesicaria subsp. sativa
TAGGCATCCAATATATTTGCAAAAGCTTTATTAATATTCGTGCGAATCATTTTGGATCGGTTACTTTTGTCATGAACTTTGGTTACTTTCTTTAATTAATAAGGCCATGTCCCATTATTCATATCATAGTTGGATCGTTTAGATTTATTAAAATGATTTAAAATTCAATGAACTGGGCACTCACTCCACTCACAAATGTTACTTCGTGAATACTTTTTAAAAACTTACCATTACTGTGAAAAAGGATGGAGGAAAAAACATCTCCAGACGACATAAAGTCACTACAATACGATCTTGTAATCTATCAAGCTCATCAATAACAAGGACCTTTGCAGATATATCTCTAAAAAACTGACAAAGCTCAACAATGGCTGATGACACATCTGCTGGGAGGAGATTCCGAATTGCAACTGGAAATAAGTCTCTCATTATCACGTGACAGTCGTGGGATTTTAACCCTGATAGCTTTCGACCATTAACATCAACACAACTTGATAAGTTAGAAGCATAACCATCTGGTAGTATTACATTCTTCAAGACACTTAAAAAAGTGTCTTTCCCCTGGCTGTCAAGGGAAAAACATGCAGTTTGATACTTCTCATTATCATTAGGCCACAACTCAGATCGTATACCTAGCTCCCGGAGATCTTTTCTAGCACTCAGATTATCTTTTGATTTTTTTTTGTCATCCAACAGTGTGTAGGCTAGATTATCAAACACATTCTTCTCTATATGCATGACATCCAAATTGTGTCGCAGCATTGTAAATTCCCAATAAGGCAGCTCGAAAAATATACTTTTTTTCTTCCATTGCTGAGTACTAGATCTTCCACTATCACTTCGATCTCTCTTTCTTCCAACTCCCACTGAAACATTTTTCTTACCCAGAATAACATTAACTTGTTCTAACTGATGAATAATTGTAGAACCTGTCAATGTGGCTGGTGGAGCTCTGGTTTCTATTTTTCCGTCAAAATGTGCTCTATTGTGACGAAAGCCATGATCTAATGGAAGAAAACGCCGATGACCAATAAAACAATTTTTTTTTCCATGGAGTAAACGTTTTCCGATGCCATCATAGTTACAGCTTGGACAAGCTAATGATGTATAAGTATTCCAACCCGACAAATTTCCTAAACCAGGAAAATCGCTAATTGTCCACATGATAGCTGCTCGCATGTCAAATGTTTGTTTTGTAGAAGCATCCAGTGTTTCAATCCCATCAAACCATAACTCTTTCAACTCTTTGATAAGTGGCTGCAAGTAGACATCAATATCATTACCAGGCATGTGTTTTCCAGGGATAACCATAGAAAGGATCATAGATGTTTGCTTCATTGACATCCACGGTGGCAAGTTATAAGGAAATAACATCACTGGCCATATGCTATAACTACTACTCATTGTACCAAATGGGTTAAAACCATCAGTCGCCAATCCTAGTCTGACATTTCTTGGATCAGATGCAAATTCAGGATATTTTTGATCAAATTCCTTCCAAGCTCTTCCGTCTCTTGGATGGCGAAGCTTACCATCATTATTACTAGCAGATGCATGCCATTTCATGTGAGTAGCAGTTTTTGATGACATGAATAAACGCTGTAGTCGTGGCTTTAGAGGAAAATAACGCAAAACTTTGGCAGGAACTTTATTTTTTTGGTGCTCTGATCCGGAAATAGTACTCTCTGTAGACTTATTGTTTTTCCAGCGAGAGGCTTCACAAACTTTGCATTTTTCCCTTTCTGCATCGGCCTCCCAATATAACATGCAATCATTTGGACACGCATGAATCGATTCATAAGTCATTCCTAATTTGCGAATAACTTTTTTCATGTCATTAAATGAATCTGGCAATCTGGCATGCGTGAAAGCTTCTTTCATCAGATCAAGCACCATGGATATGCCCTTGTCACTGATCCCACACATACATTTGATATGGTGTAACTTCAGTATAAAAGACAATTTTGTGAACTTACTGCATCCCGGATAAAGCTCTTGGTTATAGTCAGCAAACAACTCATCAAAACCTTCTCCTTTTCCATAATTTCCACTTGAAGTTGATGGTCTTTCAGTGTCCATAGATAGCTCAGCCGGTCCAAAACCATGTTCAGCATGCATATTGGTACTGATATCAGGAAAAATATCATTCAAAAGATTCAAAGTTGGATCTAATTCAACCTGAGCAACATCGAAAGGTGCTCTTGTATTCTCTGTGACACATGTATCCTCTCCGTGTAATATCCAACTCGTGTAAGAATTTAAGAAACCAAAGCATATCAGATCACCTTCGATTTCTTCTCTTGTTTTAGATTTGGCTAGAGTGCAACGATTACACGGACATTTCACCATGCGTGCATTAGAATTACCAAAGGCAAACTCCAAGAAATTTTTTACTCCTACTCTGTAATCTTGAGATAACCGTGATTTGTTTATCCATGACTTATCCATCAAAAACTGAAAAATACAAAAAAAAGAAAAAGTATATAACTCTTAGTTTTATAATGTAGAAAATAAGGAAAAAATTCACAGCAACCATATTAAACTGCAAACGCAGAAAAAATTCAAAAAGAACACATGTCAACTGAAACACAAAGTCAAGTTACCTTATATCATATGCCGTCTTGATTCTTTGAAATTTCTCACGGATGATTTCTGAAAGTCGGTTGGTTTTCTGAGAAAGAGATAGAAGCTCTTTAAGTGTGAAAAGGAAATTTTTAATTTGATTACCATCTGTAATGAAACTTACCTTTTAATCTGCTGTCTCTTATTATTAAAGCTGTAACTCTTTTATCATAAGCTAAAAATTGAGAGGAAGGTGATGATCAAAAGCTGCAAATTAGTTTTGATTGTGAATGACGATGTTAATGACGGCTAACCCTATTTTTTCCTTTTTAACAAAAGTTAATATTTGCTTTATTTTCTTTTAAGATAAAATAAACAAACTTTTTATCACATATGTTATATATATGTATTATTAATACAATATTTTTTTATGGTATATATACGTATTATTTACAACATCAGTTTTTATTGATGTAAATTTTGTATTACTTAGTAAGTGATGGCAACAAAGAAAATAACTACATCATTTATTTAATTGATATTAATTATAAATAATAGCATCATTTGTTTAAAGGTGATACCAATTACAAAAAATATATATCGCTTTATGGAAATGATGTCAAATAAATTAATAAACATATCACTTCTTACAATCGATGCTAAATTAATTATATTGGTATCATTTACAAATAAGTAATTTAAAATGGAATCACTTAGTTTTCTGATACAATTTAAGTGATCTAATCTATCTCTTTTTTTGTAGTGCATTGGTTGTTGGAAGAGATCCTAATCAATATATAAGATGAATGGGCCACTCCACTTATCATAAGCAATATACTCTTGTGATGGACCACCGGTTGCTTATCCGTCTCTCTATCGCAGCTTGGCAGGTGCACTCCAGTACTTGACGCTCACGCGGCCAGACATAGCATATGCTGTCCAACAAAATTTTCTTTTCATGCATGACCCGCGCGAACCACACTTTAATGCTCGAAAACGCGTCCTCCGGTATATCAAAGGCACCATTAAGCATGGCCTGCAGATTACCAAGTCCTCCATTACTGATCTGGTTGCATACTCAGACTGGGCCAGTTTCCCTAACACACGCAGATCCACGTCAGGTTACTGTGTTTTTCTTGGTGACAGTCTCATATCGTGGTCCTCTAAGCGTCAAAATACACTCTCTCGATCCAGTGTAGAGGCAGAGTATCGAGGAGTGGCCAATGCAGTAGCTGAGAAAACTTGGCTTCGTAACTTATTCTTCGAACTCGGCTGTCCTCTCTCCAAAGCCACCATTGTCTATTGCGGTAACATTTCAGCTGTCTATCTCTCATCAAATCCAGTCCACCATCAACGGACAAAAAGTATTGAGATTGTTATCCATTTTGTTAGAGAACGAGTTTCGTTGGGTCTTATACGCGTGCTCCATGTTCCTACTCACCTGCAATATGCTGACATATTCACTAAAGGGATACTTTCCCCATTATTCACAGAGTTTTTCTCCAGCCTGAGCGTCTAAGAACCTCCTCGCCGACTGCGGGGGTGTGTTAGTTAGGATATTAGAATATCCTAACCAATGGATAAGTATATTCTTGTGTATAGTTTAGATACGGTAGATACCAATAACTATCAAACCTTGTATATATATACTCTTGTGATTAATGGAAACATGATCGATTCTTAAACACTTTCAGGGTATTAGAGCCCTCGATCCAAAAAGCCCAACTCGATCCTCATCGATCCAGCCCAAAGTATTCCGAGATTGACGCTTATAGAGTCATCATCTCGAGGGGGTGTATTAGGGACAAAGGTCCCACATCAGTTGTTGGAAGAGATCCTATGCAATATATAAGATGAATGCACCACTCCACTTATCACCAATTGATTTTAAGTTGGAAGTCCATCTACCTTAACAGGAGAAGCCAAATTCAAGAACATGAAGAACACTACAAGAAAACTAAGATTTTACTAGGAAATTTTACTAGGAAAATATTTCCTCATTAATTTACTACGAGCTTACTTCGGGTTTACGAGGAAAACAAGTTTCCTCGTAACGTCCCCATAAAGTTACGAGAAATCGTTTTCCACGTAAGACCGTAGCAAACTTACGAGGAAACTACGTGGCAAAAGACCATTTCCTCATAAGCTCGTAGTAAATACTTTCCTCGTAAAGTCCTAGTAAATCTTTACTATGAAATTGAGAAGAAATAATCTGTTACTTCAAATTAGTAAGGAACTTGATAGAAAATATCTAACTTAAATCTAAAACGTGTTTTGTATCTACTTTTCCTAGCATTTTCCTAGTAAATGCTCAGATTCAAAAATTTCTATAAGTACCACCATTTGTGATTCATTTCAAACACAAAAAAAAAAAGATATCAGCTTTAAGCTTGATCAAAGAAAAAAAAAATGTCCGGTCCTGGAAATATTTTCGAGTTGCGGAAGTGGATATATTCGCACAGAGATAATAACGGGAGAGTGACGAAAGAATTTCTCGAAGGATTGGAGACGTTTATGCATCAAGCAGATTCTACACCACTCACGCAAGAAAGTGGTAAGATGTTTTGTCCTTGTTGGAAATGCTGCAATACAAAATTAGGCCCTCGTGAAAATGTTTGGAAGCATTTAATAAATATAGGTTTCATGCCATATTATTATATTTGGTATCAACATGGAGAAGATGCTAGGAATGAAGGTAGCAGTAGTAATAACAATTTTCAGGTTGAACCGGTTGATCATTTCAATAATGAAAATAGCTATCACGAGGAGGAACAAACGGTAGATTATGATAGGGTTCATGATACGGTAGGTGATGCATTTGTAACTCATGATGATGATGAAGTTGAAGACCCTAACTTATATGCAAAAAAGTTTTATGAAATGTTAGAAACTGCGAATGAGCCATTTACAGTGGTTGTAGAGAAGGTCTGTCTAAATTGTCGTTGGCTGCTAGAATGATGAGTATTAAAACCGATCACAATCTACCTAAAAATTGTATGGATGCATGGGCAGACTTGTTTAAAGAGTATTTTCCAGAAGACAATGTGTCTGCTGAATCTTATTATCAGATTCAGAAATTGGTATATAGTCTTGGGTTGCCCTCGGAGATGATAGACGTTTTGCATCAACAACTGCATGATTTACTGGGGAGATGATAAGAAGTTAGAAGAATGTCGATTTTGTAAGAAGCCACGATTCAAACCGCAAGGTCGAGGGCGTAATAGGGTACCGTACCAAAGGATGTGGTACCTACCAATCACAGACATATTGAAAAGATTGTACCAATCTAAGGAGACTGTTGGAGGGATGAGATGGCACGCCGAGCATACTCAGACGGATGGAGAGATGATTCATCCATCAGATGCAAGACCCTAGAAACATTTCAACAATGTACATCCACATTTCGTTAGCAATAGTCGGAATGTGTATCTTGGATTATGCACTGATGGATTTAGTCCATTTGGAACGTCTGGGAGACAATATTCATTGTGGCCGGTTTTTCTTACACAGTACAACTTGCCACCGGAGATGTGCATGGGACGAGAGTTTCTATTCTTGACCATATTAATACCTGGTCCAAAACATCCAAAAAGATCTCTCGACGTTTTTCTACAACCACTGATAAAAGAGTTGAAAGATTTGTGGTCAACGGGGGTGAGGACATATGATTGTTCAACGAAAACAAACTTTACGATGCAAGCGATGCTTTTGTGGACCATAAGTGACTTTCCTGCATATGGGATGTTGTCTGGGTGGACTACACATGGGAGATTAGCTTGTCTATATTGTAATGGAATGACAGATGCGTTTCAGCTGAAGCATGGTAGGAAGACTAGTTGTTTCGATTATCACCGTCGATTTCTTCCCGTTTACCACCCATACCGAAGAAACAAGAAATTGTTCAGGCACAAAAGGGTTGTCAGAGACACTCCTCCTCCATATTTAACTGGAGAACAAATCAAAGCGTAAATCGATTACTACGGTACTCTAGAAACAGCTCCTCGTGGTGTGAATTGGCATGTTCCCAGTAATATGTCTGATTCTTATGGTGTTCAGCACAATTGGCACAAAAAGAGTATATTTTGGGAATTGCCATATTGGAAAGATCTTCTTTTGCGCCACAACCTCGATGTGATGCATATAGAGTAGAAATTTTTTGAGAACATTGTGAACACTATATTGAATGTCCCAGGGAAGACGAAAGACAACGTAAAATCGAGGTTGGACTTACCCGATATCTGCTCAAGGAGTGAGCTACATATAAAAAGCAGTGGGCAAGTTCCAGTTCCGATATTCAGGTTGTCATCAGAAAAAATTATGTGTTGTTCAATTGGGTGGCTTCAGAAGTGAAGTTCCCTGATGGGTATGTTTCAAATCGCTCAAGATGTGTTGAGAAAGGGGAAAAGTTCTCCGGGATGAAGAGCCATGATTGTCATGTCTTTATGCAGAGACTAGTTCTCTTTTCATTTGCGGAGCTACTACCGGCAAAACTACATGAAGCACTTTCAGGTCATTAATATAATACGATGCAAAGATTAATTTTTTTCTTTATATATATATATACTAATGTGTATAATTTTTGTTTTTGTAATATATAAGGAATTGAAGCATTTTTTAGGGATCTGAGCACCCGCACTCTTAAAGAGAAAGTTGTCCAACAACTTCATGAAAACATCCTCATCTTAATCTGCAATTTGGAGAAAATATTTCCGCCTACTTTTTTGACGTCATGGAACACCTACTTGTCCACCTCCCGTATGAGGCATTACTTCATGAACCTGTGCATTATGGATGGATGTATCAGTATGAAAGGGCCATGAAAATTTTGAAAGGAAAAGCCAAAAACCTAGCAAGAGTTGAAGGTTCTATTGTTGCGGGAAGTTTGACGGAAGAAACATCACATTTCACATCGTACTACTTTGCACCGAAAGTACGTACAAGGAAACGAGCTCCAAGAAGATATGATGATGGTGGTGTCGATCGTGCCGACATATATGGAAGACGATGTTCCAGAAATCTTTTGTCAAATTGAGCGATTGGGTGTGAAATTGAAAGAGGTTTGGTGGTCGAGTGATGAATACGTCCATAGTGCACACCTTTATATATTCTTCTTAATTGCGAGCATCCATTCATTGGTTATTTTGAAAGGTAAATATATATAAACATACACAATTTTATATATATATATATATATATTTTTTTTTTTTTGAATATTAAATAACATAACATATATGATTTTACAGCCAATTTGTGACTCAACTGGAAGAAGCAATACCTGGTATATCGACAACTGAGTTAGACAAAAGAAAAGATCAACACTTTATCAAGTGGTTGAGGAGACATGTATTTATTACAGCTTAAATTTTATGCATTCATTACCACAAAGTAAGTCTAATGTCTAGTTCTATTACTTTTTTGCACGTTGATTATGACGATCTTGAGTATCCCGCATGGTTTCGTGAATTACTTCAAGGTCCAATTTGCAAAGGTCACTGCATCATCGATGTATTTCACCCGAGGCTATACTTTTCATACCTATGACTATGGTAGACACCGGGCGACAAGTAATTATGGAATATGTGTGAAAGGCGAAACAGATTTCTACAGGATCTTGCATGAGATTTATGAAGTTTAATTCCCAGGTATGAGTTTGAAATGCGTTATCTTCAAGTGTGAGTGGTACGACCCCGTCGTCAACAGAGGTGTTCGGATTATTAAGAACGGTGTAGTTGATATCAATGGTGGACGAAGGTACAACAAATTCTTTTTTTTTATATCTAGGTTTCGAGTATTAATTAATTTCTACGTTGTCTTTATTTTTGCATGTACAACAAATTCGAGCCTTTCATATTAGCTTTCCAAGCAGATCAATTTTGCTTCATTCCCTACCCTCGGATTACTACCTTGGGAATAAACTGGTTAGCTGTTATCAAAGTTACACCTCGAGGACGAATAATCGCTGGAGAAGAACCACCATTACAAGAAGAAAACACCAATGAGATCGAGGAAACTGAAGCATAAATTGATGACATCCTACTCATTGATCCGCATAATCGTGAATACGAAGATGTTCCTGATCACTCGACGGACGAAGGTGTAGAGGACGAGTTTTACGAAAATGATGATGTTTCAACAGATTACGAGAATGTATCCGAATGAATTATGTATGTTTATAAGTTTGTTTAATCACAAAAATGAATTTGAATTATGTATGTTTTAAGTTTTTTTAATCACAAAATTAATTTGCATTTGGGGTTTATGTGTAGAAGAGGTTAGGAGTTTGGTTGTAGAAGAGGTTATAAGTTAAGGAATTTGTGGTTTGGGATTTGGGGTTTCGAGTTTAGGGATTTACAAACCCTTTCCTCGTAAAACCCTAGTAACAGAAAACACGGGCATAGCTGTTTCCTCGTAAAGTCCTAGTAACACTGTTACTAGGACTTTACGAGGAAATAAACGCGGGCATAGCTATTTCCTCGTAAAGGTTGTTTCCTCGTAAATTCCTAGTAACAGTGTTACTAGGACTTTACGAGGAAATAAAAATACGGGCATAGCTATTTCCTTGTAAAGGCCTCGTAAACTTACTAGGTCCTTATGAGGAAACAAAATTCCCTATATAAACTCGATTCATCCGATTTCTCTCATTTGTAGTAAGCTTCTCTCTAAATCCTCTTAAGGTTCTCTCTATTTCCTAGTTAGGTGATTAGATTAGGAAATTTAGATTAGGTGGTTAGTTTAAGGAATTTAGATTTGGTGGTTAGTTTAGGTAATTTAGATTAGGTTGATTTAGTTTTTTTAACCATTGTTTAAAGATACTAATATATTAATGTTTTAATTTTCTTTTTTAAAATTTAGATGATTAGAAAGAGAAAGCTTGAGAGGGCGGTTAAGAGGCCTCTTCAGGGGAGTCATTACGGAGATCTTTTCGGTCGTCAGCCAGGCGCATCATCTTCGTCTGCTCCCGGTTCTTCTATTCCGGATCATGACGCTGTTCCCGAGACTCAGGGACTTTCTACGGCTCCCCGGTATGACCAACCACCTCCTCCTCCTCCTCCACCGGTCGCCGGGGTTCATCCCGATTTGGAGGTGACGCCAAATGCCCCATTTGCGGTGTACACGGTCGAGGATATTAGGGCCCTTCCAGGCAGAGAAGGGCTGCCTGAGTTAGATCCTATTCGATGGGACGGCCACAACATATTATGGTATGTTTTAATTTTTAAAAAGAGTTTTTAATTTATTTCTTAATTAACCAATAATTTACAAATTAATCTAATTACTGTTTTTATTTTGTTTTTTTTCCAGTTTTGGTCTTGACAGATGTGCCGCTCAGATCGGCACGGATTGTATCAAGGGATACTTTCCCGATGCAGCTCCAAACTGGAAGAAGAAGCCCAGCCACAAAACAAAAAAAGACGTGGTTCAAATCGTTCGATGTAATTCATTAATGAATCAACTTAATTTATTTTTAATTATTTAAAATTATTAATTTTTTTTGAACTAATTACTCTAATTCTTTCTGGTTACAACAAAAATATCGTTGGTCTATAGGGATTCACCAGCGGGTGAAGACGGAGTTTGAGGCGAAGGCAAGAGCACGATTGCTCGACATGGTCTACAACTGGAAGGACGACTTTCAGGTGTGGAATTATAAATTATATATATATACATAGTTTTAAATCATTTATTGACTTTAATTCAAATCAATTTAAAATTATTTTTTGTTCAACGTGGATGGTTACGAGGAGGGGAAACCCGATTGCCTCACATTCGACGTGTGGGATGGCCTCATCAGATATTGGGGGTTGCCGGACTCGGTCAGAACCTCCTAGACAAACTCCGAGAACCTCATGACGAGACGAGCATGGCAACACGAAGATGCTTTACACCGGGGATCGAAAACCTCACGGGGGAATCCGTCTAGACATGGTAAATTAATTTTTAATAACTATTTAATTTTAATCTATTTGTATCTTCTTAAATAATATTTATTTTTAAAAATTATTTTTAGGTTAAAGAGACAGGAGTTCTTCCATCTCTGAAAGAGCTTTACGAGAGGACCCACCGGAACAAGGCTGGCATTTTGTAGATCCTAGATCCGAGCGGATCTACAACGAGGTTGTTGCTCGGGCAGACCAACGCCAAACCCAGCTGACTCAGCAGTCTGGGACACCAGTCATATTTTCCACTCTTGAAGTGGATAAGATTAACGAGGAGGTAAATAATTTGTTTTTCTATTAATTTTTATTAGTTTTTTAATTTATTTTTTTAACGTTATTAATCTTTTTATTTACAGGTCGCCCCTAGGAAAAAGAGACGTATCGTCGGGATTGGTTCCGTTAACGATGTCCCCACAGAGACATTGTCTTATGCTCAGGAACATCACGATGTCACTGCTCAGCTGCGCTCGGAATTGTAGGCGACGCAGTCTCATGTGAGTTCTCTCACCGATGTCCTGGACGTTTTGGCGGTTGGAAACCCGCAATTGGCAGAGATGTTGCGTGTGAGACGGGAAAACGGAGGGCTTCCAACCCAACAGCATCATCCACCGTCACAGTCACAGCCGACGGAGGAGGAGTTGGCGAGCCGGGACGACTTTGTTCGGCAATTTAACGAGCACCATCCGTAGTTTTTTTAAATTTTTAATTGTATATTATGAATTTTAAAACTTAAATATTTAGTTATTTATAAAATATTTAGTTATTTCTTTTTTATTTATAATTTGGTTTTTTTTAATTTTCTAAAATATATTATTTAAATTTATAATTAATATTTTTTAATAAGGAAAAAACATTTCGAAGTAAACTCCTCGCAATATTTTCGAAGTAATGTCCTCGTAAACATTACTAGTAAGTTCCTTGTAAAGCAATACTACGAGTTTACGAGGAAATGTGTTACTATGACTTTACGAGGAAAAGTGTACGAGGACTTTACGAGGAAATACGTATCCACGCGTTTATGAGAAAAAAATTCCTCGTAAATTAGCTACGACCTTACGAGGAAAAAGACTTTACGATGAACGTGTTTCGAGGAAACGGGTTTCCTCGTAAGTTCCTAGTAATTGACCATTTACTAGGAACTTACGAGACAAAGTGGTTATAGTGAAGGATGAGTTTTCTTGTAGTGCTACAAGAGAGTTATTGGATCAGGAGACAACTGGGTTTATATATGATAATCTTGTGTAATAAGTAGTCTTCTTTCTGTTCTTTTTTTTTGTCTTCTTTCTTTTGGTGTGCTGAAAAATCTATTAAACAACATTCGATTTCATGACCAATGCAGTAAACCGGTTTTTCTATTTTTTTGAACTAAGGAAGCTGGGAGATCTTTTAGCGTTGATTTATGCAAAAGCTAGAAGAAACGAATAGATTAACAGCCTGTTATTGTTTCTTGGAGCACTATAGCTATATATAGTTTTTTCACAGAGTTGCTCTCTGTGTGAAATAATCAAAGTCATAGACTAACATCAAATCAAAGATTCTATGACAAATGCAAAAAATACTCCTGTCATAGGTAGAGACATTATTATTTTTATTTTTTTGAAACAAGGTAGAGACATTATAATATCAGTCAGCAGTTTGATAAAAAACTGAAGTGGAAATCTATATGAAGTTTACTTTATTTTAGTGTAGCTTGTGTGGAAAGTCATCATCCCAGTGCCTCGTTGGCCTCTTGGTCAACTAGGTAGATTGCTCTCCTCTCCTTTGCAGGTAATGAAAAACAAGTCTCAGCGTTGCCTCCTCTCCTGCCCATATTCTGGCATTTTTTACGCTATAGATCGACATCTTCTTCTTTGTGAGATCCTTCTGATGGTTCTCATCGGTGGGTGCGTGTGAGGAATTCCCTTCCTTTGGTCTTGTCAACTTAGTGGAGTGGATTTCTGTGGCAAACTGGCAATGCGTGTGAAGGCTTGAGGGTGTATCCACCTCTTTTTATAGACTTTATTTTCCATTGGTTGGTGTGGAGCTGTGGCAACATGGTCGTCTCTCTTGCCCAATAAATGCGTTGGTGTGGTCTTACTCTGTGATGGTGTCCCTGCGGTAGTGGCTTCCCCGGTTTGGAGGTTTGTATGGGTTAGTTGCTCATCTTTTATTGAGGCGAGCACCGGGAATGGGCCAAATCTCCCGGATTCGTGCTCACGAGCTTAAAGCGACTCTCTTCCATCCAACGGCTGCAATTGGTGTCTCTTGCTTCCTCTCCCTACAATCGAGGCAATGCTATGTGATTGATGTTTTGTGTGGTGAGGCTTTCCTGTGTTTTTAGTTTCTGTTTTTTGATGTTGTTGTTTTGTTCTTAGTTTTTTTTTTTCAGAGTTTTTTTTCTGTGTTTCTTAGTTTCTATTTTGTTCTGTCAAAAACTCGAAAATGGTAAATATATTCAACATTTTTACCAAAATAAAAAGTTTACTTTATTTTATGTTGATAGATTTTATGAACAACATAGTTTAAGAAGAAGAGACTTTGGGAATTTTATTTGCAATCGTAATAACTAAATATTGTTGCTCTAAAGATTTTTTTTTTTTTGGTTTGACTACTTCTTTTTCTAAATTTGAAAACAAATTGTAAATTGGGTTTATATTTTTGTCAAAAGAAATCGCAACAAGATTCAAATAGCTATGTATACCAACTTTCTTGTGTGATTCTTCTGTCGTTTTCATTTATGTATACAAATAGAAGAGAACAAAATTTGATAAAAATGTTTTTTTAGAAAAGAGAGAAAATTTGGTAAAATATTTAACAAAATAGGTAATTTTTTTTGTCAACAAAAAGTAGGTAGATTAATTGTCAAATATGTATCGAAACAGTCACTTTCATATTAAAAATTTACACACATAAATCAAAAGCCTTAACTTTTTGGTATATGTGTAAGAACTAAAAATTAAATTCAAAAACATTATAGTTTCAAAAAGTTGGTATTTGATAACCTACTAACCTCTAAATAGTAACCGTATCAAACAAGTTGAAAATCATTTCCTACTTATGTTCCCTTTTCTTTTCAACCTTTTTTCTATTTATAAAAACACTACAGTATTAACGAGCTGACTTTTCAACGCTCTCCGATCGCTAGATCCAAACTACATCAACGGCCAGGACAATAGATCACAAGTCATGTACCCTGATATCACGCCACGTGTAAACAACACTACTAACTCACCACCATCACCGACAAAACCGAGTGAAAATCAGACCATCTTAACTGTAATGTCAAATCTTGTAATATTATTACTTCGTGTCTGAATATTCCTTTTATATCAAGTTCGAATCTTCATTAATGGAAACTCAGATCTTCTCTTAAAATACCACCGATTAGATTTTTATCAAACAGAGAGAATCTCTACGGAGAAAGAAGATGATGGAGAGGTGTTTAGGAGCTCACCGGTGCCGGAGAATCCAGAGAGCTTTGCGTCACTTAAAGGTAACGGTTCTCTGTCTCGTTCTCACCGTAGTCGTCCTACGTGGCACAATCGGCGCCGGTAAATTCGGTACTCCGGAGCAAGATCTCGACGAGATCCGTCAGCATATCTACACATCTCGTAAACGAGCCGAGCCTCACCGTGTACTCGAAGAGATACAAACCACCGGTGGCGATTCATCTTCCTCCGGCGATGCAAACTCCGGCGGTGGCGGGAGCAATAACTACGAGACATTTGACATCAACAAGATCTTCGTTGACGAAGGGGAAGAAGAGAAACCCGACCCGAATAAGCCGTACACTCTCGGCCCCAAGATATCCGATTGGGATGAACAGAGATCCGACTGGCTAGCTAAGAACCCTTCCTTCCCCAACTTCATCGGACCAAACAAGCCACGTGTCCTCCTGGTGACCGGTTCCGCGCCGAAACCGTGTGAGAATCCTGTCGGAGACCATTACCTATTGAAGTCGATCAAGAACAAGATCGATTACTGTAGGCTTCACGGGATCGAGATCTTCTACAACATGGCTTTACTAGATGCTGAGATGGCTGGTTTTTGGGCCAAGTTGCCGTTGATTAGGAAGCTTTTGCTTTCTCACCCTGAGATTGAGTTTCTTTGGTGGATGGATAGTGATGCTATGTTTACGGATATGGCGTTTGAGCTTCCATGGGAGAGGTATAAAGATTATAACTTGGTGATGCATGGATGGAATGAGATGGTTTATGATGAGAAGAATTGGATTGGGTTGAACACTGGGAGTTTCTTGCTTAGGAATAATCAATGGGCGCTTGATTTGCTTGATACTTGGGCTCCTATGGGTCCTAAAGGGAAGATCCGTGAGGAAGCGGGTAAGGTTTTGACCCGTGAGCTCAAGGGTAGGCCGGTTTTCGAAGCTGATGATCAGTCTGCTATGGTTTATCTCTTGGCTACTCAGCGAGACACTTGGGGAAATAAGGTACCAATACTTATTAAGTCTACAGCTGTCGGTTTTCTTGCTCATTAAATCGCAATGTGAGTTGCATCTTGTCGGTTTATAGCATTACATAGATATCGGTTATTTGCTCACGAGTTACCATATGAGCTGCATTGTGGTTTTATAGCTTCTCTTGATTACATAATATAGGTTTTTTGCTCACAAGTCGCAATGTGAGTTGCATCTTCCGGTTTTATAATGTATCTTGTTTCACATCAAGATTGGATTTGTATTCACAAATCACACAAGTAGAGTTACATGCTTGTGGTTTTGACAGCTTTCTTGATCACATATCGTTTTTGCTTATAATCGTTTTTTGAGTTGCATATTTTCGGTTTATAACATCCTCACCACATAAAGATTGCATTCCTCATCACAAATGACACAATGTAAGTTGCATCTTTTGGTTTTGCTCTATTTTTATTTGAATTGCTGGTATTGTTATAGGTATACCTAGAAAATGGATACTATCTTCACGGTTACTGGGGGATTCTCGTGGATAAATACGAAGAAATGATAGAAAACTACCATCCGGGTCTAGGCGATCACAGGTGGCCATTGGTTACTCACTTTGTGGGTTGCAAACCCTGCGGGAAGTTTGGAGATTACCCGGTGGAACGGTGTCTAAAACAGATGGACAGAGCCTTTAACTTTGGGGATAACCAGATTCTGCAAATATATGGTTTTACTCACAAATCTTTGGCTAGTCGCAAAGTCAAGAGAGTGAGGAACGAGACTAGCAATCCACTTGAGATGAAAGACGAGCTTGGGTTGCTTCATCCGGCGTTTAAGGCTGTTAAGTTACAAACCAACCAAGTTTGAATGCGTTTAGGCTTTTGTGTTCTGTTTCTTGCTATATTCATAATGTCTTTGCTTGTTGTTGTACTAAGATGGATGAACAAAAGTATTGTGCAAGAGACATCGGTTTGTTTATTTTTTGTCTGTCTACCGTTCTTTATCGAATTCAAATGTTGTGTCTTTTTTATAGAACTTGAGATTTTGTATCTTTATAAATCAATAATCAATTGATGACAAAAAAAGAAAAATCAATAATCAATTTTAATTAAAGAAAACTTTTAACCTGATCTACAATATGATTATATCAATCAACTAATAATTGTTTTTTTCTGGTATACAAGTTGTAATGGCACAAACTTGTGAAGGATCTCCAAACTATACTAATTTAGTACCTTCTTTGACCAAAACTGAAGTTTAATTAAGGAATATCAAAATACTTGTTAGATCAACTGGAAAAATAATACTGCAAAACTTAGAAGCGGAACGAGTGATGTTTTGATTAACATTTGTGAATTCTTTACATGAATTTGTATCAGTCAGTTTGGTGGTGATTGTTTTTTTTTTTTAAAGGATATAACATGACGGTCACAACCACCTTGAATGAAAAAAACAAAATATTAGAGAATACATTAATTGGGCAATCTGTTCCTAGACTTTTGTATTAAAAATATGTAATAATACACTCAGTTATCTGTGTGGACTTTGTTAAGAGTTATTATTAAAAATTGACTTTAAAAAATTACAAAATGGAAATTGTAACTTGATAAGTAACATTTTGATAAGGCACTGTGGTAAAGCCATTGGTAAGAAAGAAGACCACAAATCCCAATGGCACAAGCTCCAAAAATTTCGAACCAATGAAATTTTTCACTATAGTTAGTTGAGTTGTTGGTGGCATGGATATATTTGATTAAGCTAACGAAAAGAAATATACATGGCAGAATCATAACTCTCGAAGGAGAAGTAATCAGTGACACTGGTTTTCTTTCCACTTTGTCCAAATGTAATTCATATCTGACGCATCACAAGAGGTTATATTGAACAATCTTAAGTGCCTTAAAAATTGTTTAACAATCAAGCAAAAAAACTAAAAATTTTGAAAGAAATGTCATCACATTCATCAAAAACGCAAACTGACCCAACGCAGCCTTGACATGACATACCAACTTTAATGAAAACGGTCTGTGTTTATTAGGCATTTTGTTCCCGGTAAGATTTTATAAGTAAGAACATGTGAAGTTTAATTAAGGAATACTTGTTAAAAACATGGCATGTATATTTCTTTTCGTTAGTTTTTGGATTTTATACATTCAGGGTGTTACTTGTCACAGTCATTAAGTACATGTAAACAAATGACAAAGTTTTTTAAAATATTATCCCAGCATTGGCATTGTTGCATTTTTATCCTAACGGAGAAGTGGCAACTCTCCTCTTACCTGCTGGATCCCTTTGATCACTTTTGCGCAAACACATTTTCTTGAGTTATTCTGAACATCTTTCAGAGCATCGTTTAGCATTTGATGTACCAACTTTCTGTCAGTCACCTCTTTCACTCTCGTGTATCTATCTGAACCATCCCCACCAGGCACATGTATCATCCATCTACTACATTCGTCACATCTAAAATCTCTCCGGGGAACTTCATAAAACCTCACCGTATCTCCATCTTTCTCGATTCTGAGTCGTCTAGTCCTAAACCCAAGGTTCGAATCAGGAAGCACCCATGTAGAACATATTAAAATCTGATCATTTAAGTACTTGTCACAGTCGAAGAGAATACTTGATAAAAGCATGAAAATATTTTATACTAACTTAGTACCTTCTTTGACCAAAACTGAAGTTTAATTAAGGAATATCGAAATACTTGTTAGATCAACTGGAAAAATAATACTGAAAAACTTAGAAGCGGAACGTGTGATGTTTTGATTAACATTTGTGACTTCTTTACATGAATTTGTATCAGTCGGTTTGGTAGTGATTGTTTTTTTTTTTAAAGGATATAACATGACGGTCACAACCACCTTGAATTAAAAAAACAAAATATTAGAGAATACATTAATTGGGCAATTTGTTCCTAGACTTTTGTATTAAAAATATGTAATAATACATACTCAGTTATCTGTGTGGACTTTGTTAAGAGTTATTATTAAAAATTGACTTTAAAAAATTACAAAATGGAAATTGTAACTTGATAAGTAACATGGTTTTGATAAGGCACTGTGGTAAAGCCATTGGTAAGAAAGAAGACAACAAATCCCAATGGCACAAGCTCCAAAAATTTCGAACCAATGAAATTTTTCACTATAGTTAATTGAGTTGTTGGTGGCATGGATATATTTGATTAAGCTAACGAAAAGAAATATACATGGTAAAATCATAACTCTCAAAGGAGAAGTAATCAGTGACACTGGTTTTCTTTCCACTTTGTCCAAATGTAATTCATATCTGACGCATCACAAGAGGTTATATTGAACAATCTTAAGTGCCTTAAAAAAATTGTTTAACAATCAAGCAAAAAAACTAAAATTTTTGAAAAAATGTCATCACATTCATCAAAAACGCAAACTGACCCAACGCAGCCTTGACATGACATACCAACTTTAAGGACAACGGTCTGTGTTTATTAGGCATTTTGTTCCCGGTAAGATTTTATAAGTAAGAACATGTGAAGTTTAATTAAGGAATACTTGTTAAAAACATGGCATGTATATTTCTTTTCGTTAGTTTTTGGATTTTATACATTCAGAGTGTTACTTGTCACAGTCATTAAGTACATGTAAACAAAATGACAAAGTTTTTAAAAATATTATCCCAGCATTGGCATTGTTGCATTTTTATCCTAATGGAGAAGTGGCAACTCTCCTCTTACCTGCTGGATCCCTTTGATCACTTCTGCGCAAACACATTTTCTTGAGTTATTCTGAACATCTTTCAGAGCATCGTTTAGCATTTGATGTACCAACTTTCTGTCAGTCACCTCTTTCACTCTCGTGTATCTGTCTGAACCATCCCCACCAGGCACATGTATCATCCATCTACTACATTCGTCACATCTAAAATCTCTCCGGGGAACTTCATAAAACCTCACCGTACCTCCATCTTTCTGGATTCTGAGTCGTCTAGTCCTAAACCCAAGGTTCGAATCAGGAAGCACCCATGTAGAACATATTAAAATCTGATCATTTAAGTACTTGTCACAGTCGAAGAGAATACTTGATAAAAGCATGCAAATATTTTATACTAACTTAGTACCTTCTTTGACCAAAACTGAAGTTTAATTAAGGAATATCGAAATACTTGTTAGATCAACTGGAAAAATAATACTGCAAAACTTAGAGGCGGAATGAGTGATGTTTTGATTAACATTTGTGAATTCTTTATATGAATTGATATAGGTTGGTTTGGTGGTGATTATTTTTTCTTTAAAAGATATAACATGACGGTCACAACCACTTTAAATGAAAAAAAAAATATTAGCATTATACATTAATTGTGCAAACTGTTCATAGATTTTTGTATTAAAAATATTTAATAGTACATACTCAGTTATCTTTGTGGACTTTGTTAAGAGTAATTATTAAAAATTGACTTTAAAAATAATTCGCAAAATGGAAATGTAACTTGATAAGTAACATGGTTTTGTTAAGGCACTGTTGTAAAGCCACTGGTAAGAAAGAAGACCACAAATCCCATTGGCACAAGCTCCAAAAATTTCGAAACAATAAATGTACATGGTAGAATCATAACTCTCGAAGGAGAAGTAATCAGTGACATTGGTTTCCTTTCCACTTTGTCTAGATGTAATTCATAGCTGATGTATCACAAGAGGTTATATTGAACAATCTTAAGTGTTGTAAAAAGTGTTTAACAATCAAGCAAAGAAATTTCAGCCCTAAAACCTTCTCCCAGACCTGACTCCCAACGCGCCGCAACCAAAGTTTTCCCGACTCTGTTACCTCCGGCTGACGCTGACCCTGGTGGTTCCGTAGTCTTGGCCGTGTGATTGGCTCTGCGTCGAACCCTTCTCCTGCCTCTGGCCGTGAGGATAGGGCCGACGAAAACTCAAGTCTCGTCACCGCTTTATCTCTTTTTCTACTTTCTGATGTCTCTCTCGCTGCTATCTTCCCATCGCCATGATGTTCTGCCTAATCTCTCACCGACCCTCAAAGATTCCTCACCATTTCTAACTGTCACCTTTCACCTTCTCCCCGCTGTTCACCAGACCTCTCCTTCACGTGCCACTCCTCTCCATCTCCATCTCAGATTTCAAGAAGCTCGCCGCTACTGCTTGGAGGCAGGTTTCTCACATGATTCTGGTACTTGATCTGGTTGATTTCCTTCTATGGAGTGTTTTTTGTTAAATTGCAGATATACCTCTTGGATGTGGTTTCAGATCTTGTTTATCGCCAGATCTTCGACTTCCTTGTTGTCATTGCTTTTGTACCAGTACCCTTGTGTTGCTTGGTCAGTATATGGATTGGAAAGGTTGGTCGGATTCACTCTCTATACTCTTCAAAGGCTCAACATTTTGGTACAAGTTTACCTATGTTAGTGTAACCGATATTAAAATTGTTATTCCCACAGTAGTTGTGGTACCAATCACAGGCATTAAATCACTGAATGTGTTCATTATGTTCCTTGGCGTCATTCCACTACTTAGGCCTAATGTTGTCGAGATATGAGGACATCTTTACAATGTTTGTGGCTTATATACAGTGTCTGCTTCTATCTTCTGTTTTTATGGTTTTCGTTTGCCTGTTGTTGCAGCGGATTTGTTAGCCGTGATGGTTTTATTATCAGCTGTTGTAAACAATTTCTCCTTTCAAGGAGAGTAGTTATTTATAAAATCTTGTTTGACAAAAAAAAAACAATCAAACAAAAAATTAAAAATTATGAAAGAAATGCCATTGCATTCATCAAATTACTGTATGCAATAAAATATAAATTATCTTACATTAAAAAATCAACATTACTGTTGCTCATGTTCAGTGGAGTACAAACGACCAAAAATAATCTTAACAAAGTCCACACGGATAACTTGATATGTATACTTGCATATTATCACTGCAAAAATCTAGGGAAAATTGCCAAAACCAACCTAAAATTTCATTTCAACCCTAAATGTGTACCCCTTATTGAGTCAAATGCAAAACTAACCTAAAGGGGTTGTGAAGTTACTATTTAATCCTTGTGACCAAACAAAAAAACAGACAGTTATTTTACGGTTCTGTCCTTTGAAAGTCTACACGTAATATAGAGAAGTCTACACATTTGTAAACCTCCTTAGAAGTATACTTTGTAGACGTATTCTATAGTCTACATCATCAGTTGATATTATATTTAATTTTAAAAATGTACAAAAATAATGTTTGGGAAATTTTAAATAAACCATGAATATAAAGATTATTATGAAATATATAAATTAAAATTTCATATAAGTGAAAAATTTAATAGAATTTATATTGAATTGGTAACCATGTGAAAGGTAATGTGTTATGGTTTCCCAACAAAATGTTATAACATGCAATGTCTTTTAGGGTTAGACTCATATATTAGGGTTAAATATTTGATTTTATTTTTGTTTTTTTGACACACTAATGTTGAGAAGTTTATTTTATCTATATTTAGACATTTAATATAATAATTAAGACATTTTTGATTATCAAATAAACATTTAGGGTAACATATTTGTGGTTTAGGGTTATAGTAAACTTACAATAAAGTCTACTTACATTTAGGGTTTGCTCAAACAATAAAGCAAAAAAAAAAAAAAAACGGAGTTGTAGACTTACAGAAAAGTTTACACACTGATACCAAATTGACCTAACCGGATTTAACCAAGTTTGATTTTTAACTTAATCGAAATTTAACCAAACCAATTTAACCTAACCGAAAAAATTACACAGCGTATAAGTATTTTTTTTTGGGAAACCCTTATCACGCCGTTTAGATCTGAGGCGATTTAGGGGGTGATTTCCAGTGAGATTTCCGGCGAACCCTCTTTGACTCCGTTTTCACCGCTTAAACTCGACGCTTTCCACTCCGTCGCTCTGTATCTTCTCTCTGGTAAGTTATTATGTTCGGTTTCTTGCCTCACGCTTAATCTCACTCAATAAAGTAACCGCCTTCATCATTTTTGTTTCAGATCTGAGCGGCGAACGGTAGTTTACCTCTCGACGGCGAACGAACGGTGGTTCTTCTTTCGTCAATCTCTTTACTTCCGGTCAGTCTCACGGCTTCTACTTGATATGATGCATATTTACATAGTTTTAACATTTCATTTTGTACATAAATCATCATATAGATTTAGGTTTAGGCATCTTTAGGTCCATATTGCATTCATATGTCCTTAGTAGGTTTGGAGTAGTGCTAATGTTGATTTGGAGCCTAGAGAATCACAAAAAGTCCAAAGGAGTGAGAGTAGTGCAGTAGCAGGCAACTGTAGCAGGCTAAAGATGGCCACGACGTCGCCGCAGGCAACCGTAGCAGGATATAGATGGCCGCGACGTCGCCGCAGGCAACCGTAGCAGGATATCGATGCCCGCGATGGTGTTACGACGAATTGGACAGGGAGATTTCGCAGGCTATTTCGCAGGATGTGAAGGCCGCGGCCAAAATGGGTGCATCGCAGGCTAGTGGCGCGACCAAGAGGAGGTTGGGGCCATGTCATGGATTTTAGCTTAATATAAATATGTATTAGACATTAAGTGGATGATATCTTCTTTTCTCTCAAAAAAACACATTGGAAAGTTGAATCCTTGATTAATATAATCTTAGTTTCTCGAGTAATTTGGAGTTTATCTCTTCTTCTAATCATGATTAGTCTTCTATCCATCATGGATTTAAGATTAAACATGAATATTAGTGAGTAGACTCTCTTTGAGCTTATGGGTTAGGGTGATTAGGGTGATTAAGTGATGATCTAGGGTGATTAGTGTTAGATCCTTCTTGTCCTATGCTTATTACTTATTCTCAATACTAGATTAGACCTAATCCTTCTAAACTAGATCATTAGGCATTTCATGCCCACAAGGTGTATGATGAAATGTCTGAACCAAAGTAATAATGCTTTTTGCTTGCTTAACCAAGGACACTTCATGTTAGGAAAGCTTAGATGGTTAGTAGACTTATTCTCAATGATTTCTTGATTGATTTAGACCAATGACCATTTGTGTATAGAGATTGATAGTAAATGAGCTTTTACCTTGACCAAGGACTAGCTTAGGATTGTGTCTAGACCTTAGGATATGAATGATTGCTTGAAACCTCACCCTAGATAGTAACTTGATCACCCAAAGTCAATACCTTTACCCATAAGTTCTTTGATCTCATTTAAACCAAAGCTTAGTTATTCTTGTTTACATATAGCTTGTTACTAGTTACTTATAAAACAAACCCTCATTGATTGCATTTAGATTTAGCAATGTCTTGCATTCTCTTTGTCCAATAGCTCTCAGGATTGGATTGACACTCTACTTACCTTACTACATTGATTTGCTCTAAGGCCTAAAAAGCCTTATCAAATTTGGCGCCGTTGCCATTTCTGAGTTGTTTATTGACATTGAGATTTAGTCATTGCTTGAGACTAAATCTTATTTACTTGTTTTAGTTACTGATTTCTTCTTCTTTGTATCCCTTTGATTGGTTGCAGGTGTATGAACCTAAGAAGTAGAGGAGCTGCAAACCTCTTACCTGAAGCTCAAGACATCCAAGTTCTTGAGAGAGAGTTGATAAGAAGAAGAAGAGTATAAGAGAGGCTAGCCCAACTAGAAGATTTGGGGCTAGAGATGGACAGAAACAATAACTTACCTCAAGAGGAGGTTGTCCTTCCTCAAGAAGGCATTGGTCAAGGAGCTGCCAACCTTAGACCAAACCGCCAGCCAAGAAGTATTGGTGCTTATGATGAGCCTCATATCCATGGGAGTAGGATGGGTATTAGAGCTCCAGCTGTTCAGAACACCAACTATGAGATTAAGTCCAGCCTTATCAACATGATCCAAAGCAACAAATATCATGGTCTTGCCCTTGAAGATCCTCTAGACCATCTTGATAGCTTTGATAAGCTATGTGGGACAACAAAGATCAATGGTGTTTCTGAAGATGATTTCAAGCTGAGGTTGTTCCCGTTCTCTTTGGGAGACAAAGCCCACACTTGGGAGAAGAGCCTTTCAAGAGACTCTATCACCACTTGGGATGAATGTAAGAAAGCCTTTCTCACCAAATTCTTCTCTACTTCAAGGACAGCTAAGCTTCGAAATGAGATATTTGGTTTCATTCAAAAGAACCTTGAAGGCTTTGGTGAAGCATGTGAGAGGTTTAATGGCTTCATCACTCAGTGTCCTCATCATGGTTTCAGTAAGGAGAGCTTGCTTAGTACATTCTACAGAGGAGTCTTGCCAAAGTATAGGAGCATGCTAGACACTGCTAGCAATGGTTTCTTCTTGGGAAGAACTGAAGCTGAAGCTTTAGAGCTTGTGGAGAACATGACCAAGAGTGACTCAATTTACAATGATGAGTTTGATAGAATTAATAGAGATGGTGGTGAAGACACTAGAAGGGATCTGAAATCTCTTGAAGAAAAGATTGACAAGCTTGAGTTCCTTCTTTCACTCTCAATCAAGCAAGAGAAGGTAAACCTTGTGGGTGCTCAAGAGGATACACCTGAGTTGAATGTTGTTGAGGGTATTGAGGAAAACCAAGAGGTATGCTTCATCAATGCCAATGGATCTTGGTATAGGAAGGAACCACACTTCCATTACCAAAATCACCAATACCAAAAACCTCCCTACAATCCCAATTACCAAACAAACCAAAACAACCAAGCTCCTCCACACCAAGATAACCCTTCTCCCTCTCCTACTAAAGAGGCTGACACTGAAGCCATATTGAGAACCATCTTAGAATCTCAGCAGAGGCAAGAGAAGCATATTGGATTTGAGTTGAGAAACCTCAACACAAAGATTGATGGAGCCTATGGTGAGCTTAACAACAAGTTTAAAGCCTTGGAGAATCAGTTCTTTTCTATGACCTCCACCTCTCAATGCCCAGGGAAAGAACATTGCAATGTTATCCTCTCCAATGCTACCCCTAAGTTTGACTTGACTGATCATAAGAGAGAGGTAGATGAGATTGAAAGACTATTGTATGGCTCTGAATTTCTGCAAGATGAGAACAAGAGTGTAGACACGGCTGATGTTCAGATTGTGGAGAAGGCTAAGGCTAAGGTCGTGGGCAGTGGTAAACTCCAAGCTTTGGCAAAAGTTGCAACCAAGGTGGATCAGAAAGATAAGACAGAGGTTGTGAAACAAGCTTCGCACAAGGCTGAGGTTCTGGTTGGTAATGAAGCTGTCCAGAAGTTTCAAAGGTTGGGATTGAAGGATCCAAAGAGTTTAAGCTTGAAGAAGACAAGGAGGTTCAGATATCTCCCTATGATAAACTCCCTTTCCCAAAGAGGATCATCACCAAAGATCAAAAGAAGGTGATCTCCAAGTTTAGGAAGGAATTGAGTGATGTTGAAATCAATCTCCCTAAGATCTCCAATATGCAAGAGGCTTGTGACCAGCTAGTGCTCATAAAAGACATTATCGCCAACAAAGAAAAGGTGGCAGAGCTTCTTGACATCTCTTCCTCTTTGCTGGATCCTAAACCTCCACCAAAATCTCTACCCAAGCTAGAAGATCAAGGGAAATTCATATTGCCTTGCTCCCTTGGTGATTTCAAAGTTGATGATGCTCTTGTGGATAGTGTAGCTTGTGTGAATGTGATCTCATTGGAGATGGTGCAGAGTTTGAAGATCAAAGGCATGGAGCCAAACAACTCCTCCCTCATGTTTGGGGATTCTTCTTCAACAACACCTATTGGTCTCATCAAGGACTTCCCTTTGAAGATTGGAGATTGCACCATCCCCATAGACCTCACTGTTCTTGATATGGCAAGCAAGAGGAGAATGTCATTGCTCTTAGGCACACCCTTCCTTGCTACTGTGGGAGCTTGTATAGACTTCCCAAACAAGAAGGTGGTCCTCCACAATATCAACAAGGAAGTCTCCTATCCAATCAAATCACCAATGCTGAATGGAGGTTATTGTGGAACAATTTTGAAAGATGAATTGGTTGTTAAGGAGGAAGAAGTTCTTGGTGAAGGTTCCTCAAAGAAGAGTTGTGTAGAGCACTTGAGAGATGCTACTAAAGAGGAGGTGAGTGAAGCTACTGAGCCTACTCAAAACAAGAAGAAGATGAAAGCTTCTGCATCTCCAAAGTTTGCCAAGATGCCACACACTCTCACACTACACCCTTTAAAGCTAAAGGATGGAGCCATTGAGTATAAGATCAAGTGCAAGGGAAGGTCGAAGCCATTCTCTAGCGCCAGGGCCATTATCTCTCCTCAACTCCAAGCTGATCCAGTCAAGCTCCAAGAGCTCCTTACACACGTCCTCACCATCACCCTTGAAGGTGGGAAGGATCCTCCTTCTACATAGGTAAACAAAGGTAGTCAAGCTAAGATACTTTAAACAAGCTCACTTGGGAGAAATTCCCATGTTTATCTTTGTATATATTGTTGTTCTTTTGTGTTCAATAAGGCCAGGAACAAGTTTGGGGGTCTCCTCAATATGCCCAAAGGTCATGCCCAAACACCAACAGCCACAACACTGCTCCTTCCCTCTTGAGGTATCACTCCAACCATTCTTTGTATATACTATTTCTTTTATCATATTTCGGTATCTCCTTCTCGCTTACTCACACAGAGACTGTGTGATTTAAGTTTGGGGGAGGTACCAAGTATTTGATCATGTTTGCTTTGTTGATTTCGAGTCTCATGCATTGCATTGCACATACAAGCTCTATGCATAGAAGTCTATACAAGCTCCACTATATCTCCTATGCATATATGTATGTGCAATGCAATGCATGAGACTCGAAATCAACAAAGCAAACATGATCAAATACTTGGTACCTCCCCCAAACTTAAATCACACAGTCTCTGTGTGAGTAAGCGAGAAGGAGATACCGAAATATGATAAAAGAAATGGTATATACAAAGAATGGTTGGAGTGATACCTCAAGAGGGAAGGAGCAGTGTTGTGGCTGTTGGTGTTTGGGCATGACCTTTGGGCATATTGAGGAGACCCCCAAACTTGTTCCTGA
>CAKOAT010132044.1:0-61428 GCA_932364175.1 Eruca vesicaria subsp. sativa
AAATTCAGTCGCTAAAATCAGTCAGCACATTGTCGTAATATAGTCACTACATGAGTCGTAAGCCAGTCGATAATTGCCTACTGATTAACGACTGAATTTACGACTACGAAAACAGTAGCAACTCAGTCGGTAAATGCCGACTATTTCCCGACGAAATGATTTAGCGACTAGGTGTTTTCCGACTACTCTAGTCAGTCGTTAATCAGTCGGGAAAGCCATTTAGCGACTGATTGCCGACTCATTTTGTAGTCGGAAACGACCTGTTTTCTTGTAGTGAACTTCCCTTTGGAGAGCACATATGCGAATATGGATTATCTATTCTGGCGGAAGAAGATCATTTGTGGGCCAGAATTAGAAAGGGACCCTTATCCTTGGTTGATATGGTACATTTGGAAGGCTCGGAATGATAAGCTATTCATAGGAATAGATAGAGACCATTTGGAATTGGCCCGGTATGCAAAGAGTGTCTTGCCTGGTTCCAAGCTAATGAGCAGGACGTTGTGATTACACAAGAGGACGGCGATACTGAACGTCATGCCATAAGCCTACGAGATATTTGCATGATAGATGGTTCTTGGACCTCTATAGATCAATTTTCTGGTTGTGGTTGGGACTGGAAGGATAGCATGGGAAATAGTCAATTGATGGGGATGCGTAATGTGAGTAGAGTGGAGTCGGCTTTGCATTCTGAGCTGGAAGCGCTGCGGTGGGCAATGGAGAACATGCTTCAACATTCGCCATATCAGAGCTTTGGGACGGACTGCAAGGAATTGTTAGCAATGCTCACAGATCCCTATGGATGGCCAAGCTTTTCGACGGAACTGTAGAGGATCTCGACGCTGAGGATTTGTTTCCCACACTTCAAGATCTCTTATGTACCTAGATCTCTAAATGTTGTGTCCGATCATTTAGCTAACACTGCCCGATCCTTTTATCGTGACCTTATGTATGTTGGTTGTTCTATTCCGGTCTGGAATCCCAGACCACCTCAAGTTTGAGTAATAGATCAGCCATTCGTTGTAAAAAAAAATACAAATAATCATTAAACTCTAAATATAAATGTTAGAATATTTTTGAAAAAGTGTATTTTTGAAAAGTACTCCCTCTGTTTTTAAAAGATCTATATTCTAGAGAAAATTTTTGTTTCTAAAAGGTCTATTTTTGCATTTTCAATACATATTTTATTAAATAATATAAATTTCAAAAAATTTAATTGCACTTATTAGTTTTTATTGGCTTAAAATTATGGGAAAAAACTAATAACAAAATTTTTTTGTAAATTTAATGTGTGTGTTTTTAATATCTGGGAAAAATCTTAAAATATGAATCTTTTAAAAAAGGAAGGAGAATTAACCATGGTATTTTAAGTAATTACTCGGAAAAAATATGCAGAATATACCATCCGCTTAAATGCTATCATGTCCTTATCCACTATTATTATAGGGTCTCATTATTATATTACATTATCTTCTTGTGACAAGGTAGCGAATGCGAGATGATGATGTATGTATTGTAACCGTATATAAAAACATTAGACTAGTCTTGACAATCTCATAACTCCTACCAAGAGCTGTAAAAATATGTCTTCGGTTTCAGATCTCTTCACCGACAACAAAACCAATGTTACTCCTTACGCAATTCTCATCCTTACTGCTATCTTTACGCTTCTCTGGTTCCTCTTCAAACGCTCGCCGCAACCGCCTCTACCGCCCGGACCGCGAGGACTACCTATTGTCGGAAACCTCCCGTTTCTTGACCCGGACCTTCACACCTACTTCACAAACCTCGCTCATGAACACGGTCCAATCTTCAAACTCAATCTTGGCTCAAAACTAACTGTTGTGGTCAACTCTTCATCGCTGGCTCGAGAGATCTTCAAAGATCAAGACATCAATTTCTCAAACCATGACGTCCCGCTCACGGCAAGAATCGTTACCTATGGTGGCCTTGACCTCGTTTGGTTACCATACGGTGCGGAATGGAGGATGCTTAGAAAAGTTTGTGTTCTCAAGCTTCTTAGCCGCAAAACTTTAGATTCTTTCTACGAGCTTCGACGCAAGGAAATCCGAGAAAGAACGAGATATTTATACGAGAAAAGTCAAGAAGGATCAGCGGTGAACGTCGGAGACCAGTTGTTCTTGACGATGATGAATCTAACGATGAATATGTTATGGGGAGGATCAGTAAGAGCAGAGGATATGGAGAGTGTTGGAACAGAGTTTAAAGAAGTTATTTCTGAGATAACTAGGCTTTTGGGTGAGCCTAATGTTTCTGATTTCTTTCCATGGCTAGCGAGGTTCGATCTTCAAGGGCTTGTGAAGAAGATGCGTGTGTCGGCTCACGAGCTTGATGCCATATTCGATAGAGCCATCGAGCAAATGCATAAGTTTAAAAGTAGCGATGATGGTGAATGCAAAGACTTTTTGCAACATTTGATGAAGTTAAAGGACCAAGAAGTCGACTCGGAGGTTCCCATTACGGTTAACCATGTCAAAGCCGTACTCGCGGTAATTAATGGTTTCAGTTTCGTTGTTTCATATCAAATACTACATGATTTGATATTATAGCTCTTTAATTACCAAAAATAGAATATATATGTTTGTAGTTCATGAGAGTGATTTGATTAAAGTGTTTGTTAATACTGTATACGTGAAGGATATGGTGGTTGGTGGTACTGATACATCAACAAACACAATAGAGTTTGCGATGGCCGAGCTTATAAGTAACCCAAAGTTGATGAAGAGGGCGCAACAAGAGCTAGACGAAGTTGTTGGAAAAGAAAACATTGTTGAAGAATCACACATCACTAGACTTCCGTACATACTAGCCATTATGAAGGAAACACTTAGACTCCACCCAACCATTCCTTTGTTAGTCCCTCATCGTCCAACTGAAACTGCGGTGGTGGGAGGTTACACCATCCCGAAAGACACCAAGGTGTTCATCAATGTCTGGTCTATTCAAAGAGATCCAAACGTGTGGGAGAATCCAACCGAGTTTCGTCCCGAGAGGTTTCTTGATAATAAATCTTGTGATTTTAGTGGAACCGATTATAGCTTTCTTCCGTTTGGATCCGGCAGGAGAATTTGTGCCGGTGTAGCACTTGCTGAGAGAATGGTTTTGTACACTCTCGCCACCCTATTACACTCGTTTGACTGGAAGATTCCGGAAGGACAAGTGTTGGGTTTGGAAGAGAAGTTTGGAATTGTCTTGAAGCTTAAAACCCCTCTTGTTGCCTTGCCCGTTCCGAGGTTGTCCAGTTCGAATCTCTATCTATAGTAGCTAAGATAGTTACATTTGGTAATTCATATATTAACCAAGTTACTATCGTCATATAAGTTTTGTAACGCACAACACTTATCAAGGTATTAAGAAAGATGTCCTGTTGGCTTGCCAAACTACTACCATCTCTAAATTTGGAAAGAAAGAAACTGGAGAATTACATACAACTTGTGACTCTAAGGGCCACAAGCCTAAGAAAAAACTATGCACTGTTAATTAAAATCAATGTTTTTAAACCAACCCGAAATTGAACCTGACAACTTTCCGGGTCACCGGATTATTGTGTGGGAATGAACCACGGTCAATAAATTAACTAATTTTATTGTATACTAATATATTAACTACTGAAAAGAACACTTAGAAAAATACTTAATTTTATTTTTTATTTTGCATACAAAATATAAAAATAATGTGGACTATCAAACAATATTTGTAACAAATTAAGAATTATGACATACCATAAAATGTCAAGACTTAAAATCTTTAATTAATTAAATGTATAATATGAATAATATAACCAATATTTAAATCCAAATAAACTAAAATTAAACCATCAAACTGTTATAGATTATCGATTACAAAAATAATCTAATACAAATCACATCAACAATTTAGTAAATCCTCATCTAATCCTAAAAATAAAATAGTTTAATTGATATTAGGGTCCCTTGGTATTATATATAATATAAAAATTAGAAAGTTCAATCAAAATGTATAAACTTACTGTCAATTAGTGTTTCGCCGTTAATATTTTTTGGTTTTGTCACTTTATCATCTTTGGGAACATTCTCTAATTTATTATAATCATCATCAGGATTGACATATTCTTCTTCAACAATCCAAAACTTATTGTCAATATCGGGCCAATAAAATGAAATTAGAATTTTGGGCTCAAAATTCAAGCTTTGTGTACGCCAGCAATATCGAGCCTAAAACTCATATACTATTGAGGTTATCTTCAAAACCTTATGGCCAAACACAGAATGATTTTCTTTTATTTTTTCATTATTTTCTTTCAAAAAAATCATTTGTCTTATTCACCTCATAAATTTTAATTATTCACGAAAGTACTAATATTTTCTTCTAAAAATAATTATTTTACTCTATCATTTTCATCTTCATATTTAATTTACAACTAGGTTAAGTCATGCATCTTGCGCATGAGCATTTCATACAACTTTTTTTACATTTACTATTTTTTTTACATTTTTACATATTAAAAAAATAATAATTAATCTATATTGAATAATTGAGAAGCATAGTACCAAAAAATTAAGAAGCAAATAACTATTACATAAATAATTAAATTGATGGGTACACATAAAACAAATAATCATTCTTTTTTATTTTCAATCATTTAATATTAATTAAATAAAAATAATTATATGTACCTATTTTATGGTATATAATTAAATTTAAATGAAATTAACATACATATAGTATATTTTTCATATGATTATCTATTAATAAGATTTTGTACTAATATGATTTTCTGATTTTTATTTTTTAGCAAACAGTAAAAAAAATTTTTCAATGATCTCAATATTCGTTCAATACAAATTTAAGAAATAAAATGTTTATTTTATATGGTATATAGATAATTTAAACAGTATCAAAATAGATATACTTTGTAATATGGATATCTATTAAATGAAAATTTATTATGCATATTGTTTTATTTCAATTTGTATCTTGTTATACCAAAATATTAAACTATTGATTAGAAAAATGTTCATGTTGAACTATTAACAATTTGAGTAATTTATTTTATTTTTAAAAAAAAATCAAAATATAATCAAAATATAACATATACGAAAAAGTCTAACTTTTTATTATATGGTGAATATGATTTTTGGTTTATTTTACTAATATAAAATTAGACAAAATGATGAAATATTGTTACCAAATCTTTTATTATTCACAATAATTAATTACAATATATACTGTGGTCATGTTTGGTAATTTCATATCTTTATTTATGGAAATAAAGAATATATTATTTTTGTACATAATAATTAATTTGTGGTTACTTGAATAAAAAGTATAGTATCTTCCTACATATTGATACTACATAAACAGTTATAAAAATGATTTTTAATATATTTATATTAGTAGTCAATAACAATAATTTAAACCTAATAATATTAATTAAACTCACTTATTCACTATATATATACTAAAAATGTGACAAATGAATGCAAAACAGTTAAATATATATAATTTTAAAAAACCCAATCATTTTTCAATGAAAATATGATATCATAGATGAGTTATCATTTTAGAAATGATTAAAATATTTTTATATATTAAACAAATTATATGGTAAGTAATTAAAATTATTTTAATCTAAAAATGTTTATTTAATTCATCTATTACTATAAACAAATGAATTATAGTAAGTCATTTAAACTAAATTATTTGGTAATCCATTTAAAATTATTACTATGGTAAGTCTTTTAAAATTATATTAATCAAAGCATTTTTCAGAAGCTTTGATTATGATAAAATTAGCATGATTATTTTTAGTAGGAAAAAAGAAAGGACACATGTATAAAAACATAAGAGAAGAATAATGAAATATGTTAATTGTGTTCTTGGTTCTTTTATATTCTTATGTATTTAATTTTTATTTGTGTATCAAGATACATGTATTTTTTTGTGTTATTATAAATGTGAACTAATTATTTTTATGTATTTTAAAAACGTGAATATAAACTGATTAAGGAAGATCAGTAAAAATGAGACTTCTACAATTTTTAAAGTCAATGATGGAAAATATAATGTAAATTTAAAGAAGAAAAAATATTTGAAAATAATGAGATATATTTTTACGGTATAATAAAATTTTAAAATATATGATAGTAAAATTTTAAAAATTATACAAATAAAACATATTAAGATTTAATATTGGATTTCACATTAATATTAAGAATATATGCCTAAATAACGACATTTCATTATTTAAAATTTTTAATTTTCTTTTATTCTTTGTTAATCAGATTTAATTAAAATAGATATATTTTAAAATAATTAAAAATAATACAAAATAATAATTTTAAAAGATATCTAAACTATGCTTAATTTTAATAAAAAACAATCTGGTCCAATGAATTTGTGTTTTATAAATAGTATAATATCGGAGATAATTTAAGGAATAATTTGTTTGCTTAACCCATTTGAGTTTTATGTTAAACACTAAATAAATAAAAATGAGTGAGAAAATGTGATTTTTTTATTTGACAAAACTATGAGAGAAACTGCTTAAGCTACCATTTTCTTAATACATGTTTACATGTTTACCTTAACCAAATTTATTCTTAGTTTTAAACCGATAAATCATATCCTCATCTTTAAAAATAGTTATAATTTGATTGGTTGTTGACATGTATTAGTTATTTATTTTAATCAGATCAAAAAATAAAAGGTAACTCTAAATTAATTAATACAGATGACAAAGTAACAGAATTATATTACAAATAATGATTTATGAATAAAATATAGAGTTAGAGAAAGAATATATATGTTTTATCAATTTCTTTATTTTTATCAATTATTTATATATTTAAATAAATTACTTTAACATTTTCATAGAAATTTTTTAATAGTTATATATATATATATATATATATATCCTTATATGAATTAGATTTGTAGGTAAGGAATTATTAGAAATTTTTATGTTTTTTAAATCCCATGAAAAAACATTTAAGATCTTCATGATAAAAACCTCCAATTATTGTATTGGTCTTATTGGAACTACACAAAAAGATATTCTTTCTTTTTTTTCTCTTGAAAGCTAGAGTACAACCGGTTTTTCACATGTTAATATAAAAAAATAAAGTAATTCTAAAGCCAATTATCTGAATTATTTATAATATTGTTTTCCTGTAATAGAGATAATTTGAATGACTAAATTTCATGTTATTGAACCATTTTAAATCTCACAGATCTTCTAAAAATGTATACTTAAATTTTTGAACATCTAACTATTTCAAATTTAAAATTAAAATTTTAAAATGTTATTCAAAAATTATAACACTTTAAACATAATATATATTTCTCCATATAATATAACTAACCCGTAAAATTGCGGGAAAACACCTAATATATGTTTAAATGGACCAACTTAATTCTCTAGTGATTGTGATAATCATTCTGGTGATGACACGTGTTGTAGTTCAAAGGTTGTAATGTTTTTCTTTTAATATATCGGAGACATTATCATTATCATTAATACATTATTCACTATGGACAACCAAATTCAAATTCTAAGCTGGCAGAAAAAAAATTCGAAATTGACATTAAACATGATATCTACTCTTCTTATCTTATTTCTTACCTAGTTTTACTAAGTTAGTTATATCTAATCCCTGTTAATTTCTTATCTTATCTTATTTCTTACCTAGTAATTGCACAAGAGATGTTTCATGGTTTGAGGGCTAACAAATCGTGTCAAGGAAAGTTTATGGCAATCAAAACAGACATGAGCAAAGCATATGATCGATTCGAGTGGAATTTTATTGACGCATTGTTACAAAAGATGGGTTTTGATCCTCATTGGATAACTCTTATGATGGAATGTATATCATCTGTTCAGTATCGGGTATTGATAAATGGACAGCCTAAGGGTTCAATTATTCCACAGAGGGGTTTAAGACAAGGAGATCCTTTGTCTCCTTATTTGTTTATTTTGTGTACGGAAGCTCTAATTTCCAATATTAAAAGGGCGGAGCGGGAAAAGAAATTAACAGGGATGAAGGTTGGCCCGCGCGTGCCCTGCAATTTCCCATCTCTTATTTGCAGATGATAGTCTTTTCTTTTGCCGAGCGCAACCGGAGGAGTGTCAAACTATTCTTGCCATTCTTAAGGATTATGAGGCGGTCTCAGGTCAATTGATAAATTTCCAGAAGTCCTCCATTCAATTTGGACATAGGATTGGGGAAGACAACAGACAAGTGCTCAGAGATATACTAGGAATTCAGAACATAGGAGGTTTGGGAACTTATTTGGGATTACCAGAGGATCTGGGTGGGTCAAAGGTACAGGTATTTGGTTTTGTTCAGGAAAGATTAAACAAACGGGTTAATGGTTGGACTTTTTCGTTTTCTTACAAAGGGTGGGAAGGAGGTTATCATAAAATCAGTAGTCACGGCATTACCGAATCATGTCATGTTGTGTTATAGACTGCCCAAGGCCACTACAAAGAAACTAACAAGTGCGGTCGCAAAATTTTGGTGGAGTCCTGGGGGTAGCACAAAAGGACTGCATTGGAAATCGTGGGATAAGTTATGTACTGATAAGGATGAAGGAGGTTTAGGTTTCAAAGACCTAGAGGATTTTAACTCGGCAATGTTGGCCAAACAACTATGGCGTCTTATTGAGAAACCAAATACTTTGTTTTCTCGTGTTTTCAAAGGTCGGTACTTTAGGAATGCATCACCCCTAGACCCGATTCGATCATACTCTCCATCATATGGCTGGAGAAGTATGATTTCAGCTAGATCTCTGGTTTGTAAAGGACTTATCAAACGGGTGGGATCTGGATCATCCATCTCAGTATGGAATGATCCATGGCTCCCAACCACTCGCCCGAGACCAGCAAATGCAATTCAACACATTTATTCTCCAGATCTTACAGTGGATTCTCTTATTGATGCGGCTACGCGAAGTTGGAATATGTCGGTTATTCGGAATTTAGTGGACCCTCAGGATGCGAAAATAATAGCGAGTATTCCACTTAGTCAAATAAATATGGAAGACAGGGATGGATGGCACTTCACTAAGAATGGGAAATACACAGTGAAGTCAGGATATCAAATTGCAAGGGTATACCCGGATAAGGGAATGCCTACAGCATTTCAGGGGCCTATAGTGAATGTGTTAAAGGCTTTTTGTTGGAAATTACGGTGCCCTCCCAAGATAAAGCATTTCCTATGGCAGATGATATCGGGCTGTATTGCGGTCCGGAAAAATCTTCACACCAGAGGGATAAAAGGGGATATAGGGTGTGATAGGTGTGGTGCTACAGAGGAAATAGTAAATCATGTCTTTTTTCAATGCCCACCAGCCCGCCAGATTTGGGCACTCTCAAAAATTCCATTGAACCCCATTACTTTTCCCACCGAGGCTCTTTTTACAAATATGGATCACTTATTTTGGAGGATTATTCCAAAGATGACTGATCACCATTACGCTTGGATATTATGGTATATTTGGAAAGCGAGGAATTGCAAGGTTTTTAGTAATCTGGATGTTGACCCGCAGGATACTCTCATGTTGGCAGAGACAGAAGCTACCCTCTGGGAAGAGGCTCAGATTAAACTATCACAGGGTGAGACACTCTCGAGGGCTGGCGCAACTTTGCCGGTTATTGCAGGACGTTGGTGTTTTGTTGATGGTTCATGGAAAGATAAGGACGAGTTTGATGGACAAGGATGGTATAGTACTCTGGAGGGTTTTGAGGGTCTCATGGGCGTCAGAAATGTTAGAGCTAGCATTTCACCCCTTCATTCCGAAATGGAGGCCCTTATCTGGGCAATGGAGAGTATGCGAAATTTGCGTCAATTTTCTGTTACTTTTGCAACAGATTGTTCTCAACTGGTGAAGATGATTTCAGAACCAGATGAATGGCCAGCCTTCGCAACGTATTTACAAAATATCAAGACACTTCAAGGGAGTTTCCACAGCTCGGAAATCATCTATGTCTCAAGAACTCAGAATTCAAGGGCGGATAGTCTTGCACGACGTGCGAGGAAACAACCGTCTTTCGTTGTTCACATGGATGCAGAGCTACCAGTTTGTTTCACAGAGTCTACATGAGTTTGTTTTATTTGATGTCAAAAAAAAAAGTAATTTTACTGAGGTAGTTATACCGATTTCTAATTGTTTGACTAAGGTAATTATACCGAGTTTTTACTAGTTCTACTATGTTATTATACCAAATTCTACTAAATTTCAGATCTGAAAAATATAAAAATCATAGATCCAAAATCCACAATTCCACTAAATACAAAGTTATACCAAATACAAAATTCATAAATCCAGAAGGAAGAAAAACATAACCCTAGCTCTAAATCTAAAATTCATAACAGTATTTAGATGTTTAGTTCTGTAGTTGAAATCAAAGAAAAACATGATTTGAAAAGGGATAAAAGAACAAGACGAACCATAAATCGAATAAAAACCCATAATTCTCCGTCAACATCATTTTAGGATTTGCCACTTTCAACAGCTGATGCGCTACTACTAATACTTTAGATGGAGCTGTCGATGTTTTGTGTTCTGGTTACTAAAAGTGTCTTGTTCGATATTTATGCAGATAATATGGGATTTTTGTTGTTTTGTAGAGAAAGAGAGAGAGAGAAAAGAAGAGCAGTTTTAGCAAAGTGAAGAAGAAGCGTAAGATTTTAGCTTTTTATTTTAGATATAGAGAGATAAGAGATAGTTTATCTGCCAATGATGTAGTTGATAATTTAGGATAAAGGTTAGAGAGGAAAACAAACTATGTAATATCATGAGACGTTTATTGTACTAATCCATCTAATGACATAGTTAAAATGTGGACAAAACAAATCTGAGCCAAAACCTTAAATTAATCATATCAACCGGAATAAATTGGGTCAAACAAAGAGAAAAATGAGAAAATAAGTACCAAAAAAATCACTGGAACTTTCTTGCTTGAATAGGAGTCACGTCGAATGAACCCAATCTCTCATTGTAGAACCTCATATCTCAAACTGAAAATAAGCGAACCGCTTTCAATGGTAGAGTAAATCTTAGATCCGTAAAACAAAGAGATGAGAAAAAATCGCGAGAACACCATCACCGCAACCACCACCATCTAAGCACGACGGAGGATCCACCAAGATCAAAATCAAGAAAAAAAGAAGAAAGAACGGGTTAAGGGCAGGTCTATAGGAACATACCAGATCGCTGGTTTGGAAACGACGTTTTGATAGGCTTAAACCACACCCCACAAATTGTCTCGCCTCCATTTCCGCTGAGAAGCTCTACCTCAGAATCTCTGCTCACCGTCCTCAAAGTAAAATGCGAGGAAATAGAAGAGCCCACCTACGATTATGCAATAAATATGACGCCTCTGTGTGTCTATCTTTCTCACCAGCAAACTACCCCCCCCCCTCCAAACTACACCAATTAGGCTAAGGTGTATCCACCGCCGTAAAACTACAAGCAACAAACCACAAAAATAAAACCTGACGAAACGTTATCTAATCCTCAAAGATTTGACTTGTGAAGTCATACATAATAGAAACTGCTTGACCACAACTACACCACCATCACCACTAGATTCGACACCAAATAACACCAGAAGATTGGAAAACCACCGGGCAAAACTAGGCTCAAACTTAAGATAAAATAAATTAAAAGGTTAGGGCCTCTCAAAATATCTGTGAGGAACCAACGTCGGAGAAATGGAGAAAAACAGGTGACGACGTATGCAAATGTTTCAAGAGATAAGAGAGAAATTTCGCCGGGGACATAGATCAAAGTTTATAACAAATGAACACAGGTTCAATTTTTTTTAAACATCAAAACGCTATTCTTTCACTCATACTAGAGGTAGTCTGGGAATCCAAACTAGATTAGAACAACCAACAAAAACTAACTCCAATGAAAAGCTTGAGCACTCATGGTTGATGTGTTTGTTGTCTCGTTCTGCGCCTTGGTACATGTGTGAGTTTGAAATCATGGAATCTTCCTCGAATATATGCTAGCTTTACTAGTTTTCTGGAAAATCTTGGCTATGATGATAGATTTTGAATCATAAAAACGAAGTCCTTGTAGTATGTCCTGAAGTGATGGCATGTTGTATGATGGAAACATATTCTTCATAGACCAAACAATAATTCTTAATACAAAGGTTACAATCGTCTCTCTTTTTTTTCAACCTTATGTATGAGTTGTTGCTTTCCAAATTCATCTAGCCATACTCAACCATAGCCACTATATTGTGGTTCTGAATCCATGTACCGTCTACCAAACAAATACTTTGCAAGCATAAGACTTGTGTATTGCATTCATGGTGTGGTGGTTGATAATCTTCTGAGGCTTTTGACTTCGCGTCAAATCATGTATGACATTCACTTGGGCATCTCTAATTTTCTCCAGCGACTCTCTTGTAATTCTTCAGAATAATTTTTCTTTTTGGATTTCAAGAGATACCAAATTATCTATGGAAATAGATCCTTATCTAATTCCGGATTTTCTATTCTGTTATTTCTCCAGAATAAATAATTCAAACTGAAATAAACGCTTGATACTGGGAAAATTTTCGGACACGAAAGTGTCGAATCGAGAGAGTGCAAGTTTGCAAAGTCAGACAACATTCAAAGATCGCATGATTAATCGATTCATCAAGTTCTTCACATCTAAGACAATGAATCAATGATTATCACATCGCACATGGGAACACATATTCATTTAATTTAATAGCAAACTATCAAATTGTATTTCTTTGCAATTTGCCAAATACTATTTTCTCATATTCCATTAAAGAAATATCACTTTCAGCCTTGAAAAGGAACCTTTGCACTACTATTTGTCTTTAATTTAGTTAGTGTTGGTTGGGTTAAAGTTTTTCTGTAACACCATTACCATAAACGATAGAGCAACAAAATGGTATTTTGAGAATGTTAATTTCAAAAACAAAAGTCAAAAGAGACGAGGTCGATGGAAGTCCCCTTAGTTCAGTGGGCTGAGGATTCATTAATACTTCTACATGAGAAGATCTAGGTTCAATCCCCAACGAAAACGATTTATTAAATAATTATTAGTGTTCCAAAAAAAAAAAAATTATTATTATTTAGGCTGCAAAGGAAATGTTTAAAAGTTAAAAGGAATTTTCAGCATAGTGCAAGTAAACTCGGCCAGACATGAATTTTCATAGGACGGTTCAGGTGATGCAATTATGTATAGATAAGGTAGATAGTATTGTCGTTAGTCGAATCGTCTATGTAATCTTTCTTATAATTGTAATATCATATAAATCAGGCGTTAAAAACAACAGATCCTATAAAAAGTGAATTAATTAATACATATGAAAATTATTAAAATCTTCATAATAATAAAAGGTCACACACACATATACATTTTCATATACATACATACATGATACATACATACAAACATCCGGTTACCAGTTTACATCTCGTAACAGACATTGTTTCGACTAATTAAAGCACCATGAGAAACGAGAAGGAACATCTATAAGTTTATTTCGTAATTCACTCATTTCAAGCAGATACAGATTTAGCTTCACAAACCGGGAGATCATGTTCGAAGTTTGGAGCGGCCCTAAGGATTGGATTACGCTCGAAGAAATTTGCAGGTTTCAAATCAAAACTCGAAGAAACTGTAGGCATTATTGGAAAGTCTTCTTGACATGGAACGTGATGGAAGCCAAGTGTGTACCACACAACTATATCCTTGTTCTCTATGTCTCTATCCCTGCAAAGCAATCAAATCTTAACTATATGATGAATAATTAAAACAACTTTCATTTAACTAACCTGTCTGACCAAACTGCCAGAGTATCATCTCCATGGCTTTGGTAAGTGAACAAACCGCCAGCCCATTTCTCGGACTTATTATACGGAGTCACCCAAATTTGATTATTGGTAAAAGCTCCTCGCTTTTGCGGAGGATCATCATGGTCAAGCAAACTAGCAGCCGTGGCTCTAGGGACGATCTTGTAACCAGTGGGGTTACCAACCCGGGTGGTTTTAGCAGAGTTGACAACGTGGAATTCGGATGGATCGTACAAACTAAGCTTGATCTGAGCGTCCTTTTCGGTTTTTACGATGTTTTTAACCGCTTTTATGTAACTCGTTCTTGGAGACTCACCTGGCTCAGTCATCTGCCTCTTGAGATTCACTTTAAGAAATGAATTGTCCGGGCCATCAACGTCAAGGTCTAGGTAGAAAGTGACATAGTGATCATGAATTACTCCTATTATGTTTTCAGACAGAAGCGTGCCGTGAAGCTCTTCTTCATTACCGTCTTTTTCTTTATGCACTTGGTTTTTGTTTTGATATGATGTCCCTTTCACCATTAGAATTCCACTAAGCCCAACCTAGTCATCGTCCACATATATGTGTGGTTTGTGACAAAAATGAATATTCATTGTTCCACGGAACTAAAAGAATCTTTATATTTAAAATAAAATATAAATAAATAAAATAAATAATAAAGAAAGGTAAAGAAAATAAAGAGTGAGAAACAGAGTGTCATGTATCACAGCACCAGGAGACAAACGTTACATTGTCTAGGCAAATGGTTTGTTACAAAAAGTTAGGTCAAAGGAAAGCTTTTCTCTTATTTCTATTTGCAGTGTTTGACAAATAAAAGTTGTACTTGATGTAAAACAGTTTTTGAGTTGAATTAATTTTACATTCTATTCGAAAAAAAAGAATCTTTTATTTTTTGGAAGATATAGTAGAAATTAAAGTACCTTAGCTTTGATTAGGCCATCAGTTTGGAACTCATAATCAATGATGTAATCATAGTTACCTACCGAAGCTGCCATTCGTACCACTAACGTCACCTTTGGTCTCACTTCCTTTATCTGCTTAATAAAAATACTAACTTATCAAAATAGTAACACCATAAACGTAACGTCACCTTTGGTCTCACTTATTTTGTAAAACAGTGAAGCAAATGGACTAACCGGTAAACCACTGATGGGGCTTTCCGAGTGACGCCACCCAATATCTCCGGCGTAACGCTCAAAAATACAAACCATATTCTCTCTCACAAACGGCGTCCCATCAGCCGCCGTGAAAACTGCGTCCATATACGCCGCGTTTCGTGGACAATCATTAAGCGGTACAAGTGGCATGGCTGTTAAACCGAACCCGTATTCACCTGCGTCCATGTAAGTCTTAAAGTACCACGCGTCCGATGGATCCATGTACGGAACAAAAAGCTCGGACACGAACCCTTGGTACATCACTTCACGTGTCTCTTGCGTATCAGGATCGTGTACTCTAACTTGTGATAATACCACACCTGCTCTCGGGTCAGGCTTTAGATGAAATTCCCAGTTTGCCCACTTCACTAGATGGTTGTCTTCTATGACGAAGCTTGGACCACGTGGCTGTTCGATCGAGATCGGGTTAAGACCTCGTGTTTTGTCGGGGGTACCTAGGTTTTTGAAGCGGTATTCGGTATTAGTTGAACCGGGTATGGGAATAGTCGGACCGGTATCAACAATCTCGATCACTTGCTTTGTGTCTAAATCGAGAAGAATAGTTAAACCTTCGATGGGTCGCATGTAGAAGTTAGCTGTACCTTGGCTTGAGAAACACTGACTTTTAATAACCCTTTTATTTTCTTCTTTTTTACCGTACCAGCCACTTGATATTGGGAAGCAACACACATCCGTCAGGTCAACTCCACGAGAAACAATCGTACGGTTGACATCAGCGCTTTGAAACGGTGCAAACGTCACTTCGTTCATCTCTTCTAGAGTCATCAGCGGGTAACCGGAAACACGAACCGGACTATCCACTATGTCGACCCGACCAGAAGAAAGGTCAACGGTTAGCATGTGCGTGTCGGAGCCAACGCGTGCGATGACGGAAGCTTTTCTCGGAGGAAGTGGGTTTCCTTTTTCCCATGCTCTAACGAGGTTCTTCTCCGGCTCTTCAAGAACGATGGAGTGGAACGCGTGTGGTGCGCCTGAGGAGAAGAGCGCGTGAGATGAGAGGAGAGATCGGACTTTGTTAAACTCCATGACAGTGAGTGGGTCCAGAGGGTGGGTTGGTGTGTCGGACAAGTGGTCATGGTTCTTAGGTTTTGGTTTAGGATCTTTTTTAGAAAATGATGGTTTTTGTTTGTTGAAGAGGAAGTTTCTTGATGCACAAAGAGGTGAAGAGGAAGAGTCGGTGCAGTCCAGAAGCCCTGTGGTAGACGACGGCGCGTGGGGGAAGTTAGTGGAAGTGAAAGAGATGATGAACCCGGCGGTGACTATGAGAAAAATCAAACGGAAGAAAGTTTTTGGCTCCATGTGTGGTTTTTTGTTTCTTTAATGAGTATAGATCAAAGTAGCCATCGTATTATATAGAAGAAAAAAAGAGAAACAAGTGAGCTTAGTTAAATACGTCACTGATCACTAGTATTGAAAATAGACAAATCTTCCGCAAGATAAAATATCCTAGGAATTAGGATCTTATCTTTGACGATGCAAAATTAAGACAAACAAAATTCGTCCACACATTGAAACTTTCAGTATGATGTACTGTGCCGTGGTACATACATGCATGAGTGAAAAGTGTGTAAACTATGGTGGATCATTTGATGGGCTTTGACGTAGATTGTTTTAACATGAAATATGATCAAGGCCCGTTGGTTGTAAGACTGAAAACCGTACTATAAACATTAATCCAAGAGTTTGACATTCCAATTACTAAACAAAATTGAAAATTTTCTAACGTTTTGAATATCTTTAACGAAATAGATAGACGAGTAGATAAGGAATCGATTTCTTTCTTTAACTCAATTATTTTGAAATCTCAAGATACAATTATGTGATACTATTCAAATAAGTGAATATACAAATTCATATCCCTTATCTATTAAAAGAGAAACATTTGAAAAATTGTAACCTTATTTTGTGATAATTAAAAAAGACCTCATGCTTAAGTGTCATTCAATTAGTTAGTCAATTACATTTAATTGAAAAATAAGTAGGTCCAAATTCGATTTTTATATGTCGCTAGATACATTCGTTGGTCAAACTATATAATATGATGATATGATATTTACTATAGAAGCATTTATGATTGTTATGCTAAATATAATTATTATTTTATGTTTTTTCCTTAAATAAAACCTACGGAATTACCATAAATGACTAATATATATATATATATATATATATATATATATATATATGACAATTGATGATTCTAATAATAAATATTTGATAACAATTTATATCTCCTCCATCATTTTTTCTTTAATTTTATATTATTAAAATATATAAAACAATCAAATTAGCTATAAAAAATAAACTTTAGATTTTTTCGTATATGTTATATTTTGAATTAAAAACAAGAATAAATGACTAAAACTATTAAAATTATTATGTTAAAAATTAATGATCAATAGTTTAAAACTTTTATTATAAAAAGATACACATGATTTTAAAACCATATGAGTAAAAAGTATCATTCAATAATAAAACAATATATCTAGATTAAACTATATACCATATCAGATTACATAAATATTTTAATTTCAAAAAGTTCAATGAATTTTCAAGAACATTTATAAATTATAAACTTATTAAATTTTTCACATTAAAATTTTTTGTTATCAATGATTTAAATATCTTAGTTCTTTTTTTAATTTATATCATTAAAATATATTAGACAATCGATAATATGGTTTTTTTTTGTATATACCATACAAACTGAATGTATGTGATTTTATAAAAACCGTAAGATTTGGATATGGTTTGATTTATAACAAATTAAACTGAAACATGTAAAATGTATATATTTATAACGACGCATGAATATCTATTTGTTACATGAGTTGAACTATAATTATAATTTTTAAATCACTTGAACTATAATTATAATTTTAAACCACTTGAACTATAATTAACTAGCAATTTACTGCAACTGAGGCTTATTATTTTCTTAATTTTTTGATCTTTTTACTTTATTTTAACAGTAACTAAATTGAAGTAAAGATTATAAATTTGATGGACAACAATTATTTGAAATTCTTTACAATTTTTTTTATCTTTAAATAGACAGAGTTGTGTTCAATGTAAGACATATTAATTTGATGAACACTAAATATGGAAGACTATAAAAACTTTTCTTTCATGCTTATGTTTTCTTTTATTTATTTTTTCAAAATTTAGAGCTTTGATATTAGTTCTAGATTTGATCATTTTATTAGAAGATAAAAGCATTTTTTATTCTTTTATTTAAATATATAATAATTTTTTTAATAAATGACTTTTTGACAATATGACTCTAAATATGATCATATAATATATTTGTATAATATATAATATGATCTCAAACTAAATAACTATGTTTTTTGGTATAAAACTGAATAAACTGAAAATCTATGGTATATAAACCAAATCGAATCGAAGTAGATATGGATTTAGAAAAGTAGTTATATTTTAATAAACGAAATACCGAAAACTTGAACCGAACCAAAACCCGATATCCGGACTGAATACCCCTAATCTGAATGAAACCAAACTATTGTTTCATTTTCTAAAACATAATAAAAATAACAACTTCATTCTGTGCAAGGCGCGGGTCTTATCCTAGTTACATAGTATATGTGGAAGTTAAAATCCGCCATAAAATTTCGATGTGAATAGAGTAAAATTTAGGAAAACAGTGTGAAAGGATCTTTGTGAGACCTCGAAGATAATTTGTTTGAATTGGACTAATAAATTGACAATGAGTATGATAAATACAAAGAATAAACATACAAGATAATATCTTTATAATATAGTATTATTCAAAGTCTCAAGTGAACAAGTTAGAGAGTGATATCAAATGATGGTCTTGGCTCGTCCTTCTTACTACTCAACTAGCTTGAACTACTCTGTGTACATAAGACACGTGTCATGCCTTGCTCTAGAGATCTTGACAAATTATGTAACTGTATAACGTAGCTATGAGGTGACTGAGTCTTGGTTGTTATCCATAGACTAGGAGTTTGATACTTCAGCTGTGATGTAGTTCTCTGGGCTTCACCGATGGATCATGTTTTCAGTGCCAATTTCGTCTGTTTCTGTTGAGCCTTTACTAGGTTGGATTTGTGTTCTAAATCCTGCTCCAGCAGTTTCTCTCAATCATTGCTGTCATTGAGAATGCTATGGACTCTGCTCCTGACCTAACGTATGTTGATGTTGAGATAAAGCTTATTAATTTTGATGAGAAGATTCAAGCTTACACTGCCAACACCAACGTCTCTCCACATTTGGCCTTCGCTGCTGGTCGTGGTTATCCTAACAGAGGTCGTGGTCAAGGTAGATATCGTGGTCGTGGCGGTTACTCCACTCGTGGCAGAGGTTTCCATCAGCAAATAAGTCAAGGATCTTCAGGGAACACTAGGCCAACGTGTCAGATTTGCAACAAGTTTGGTCATGCTGCCTACAAATGTTACAAGCGGTTTGATCATGCCTATCAGTCTGAAACTCTCATCAATGCTTTATCAGCTGTTCGGATCTCTGATGGAACTCCCCAGTCTGGACAGGAATGGTATGCTGAATCTAGAGCTACAGCTCACATCTCAAACTTTGCAGCCAGTCTAAGCTCAACTCAGCCTTATCACGGTGATGATTCGGTCATTGTAGGTAATGGTGAGTTTTTGCCTATTACTCACATTGGTTCTGCTGTTCTTTCCAGTGAACAAGGTAACATTCCATTGTTAGATGTGCTTGTGTTTCCTGGAATTACTAGGTCTCTTTTATCTGTTTCAAAACTCACGGCTTATTTTCCATGTGCTATTGAGTTTGACTGTGATGGTGTCATCGTGAAGGATAAGAAAAGGCAGAAGCTCCTCACCAAAGGAAACATGCATAAGGACCTGTATATGTTGGAGAATTCAAAGTTTCTCGCTTACTACTCTACTAGACAGCAAGCATCAAGTGATGAGGTATGGCATTTGCGGCTTGGTCATCCTCACAAGGAAATTCTCCATCAGTTAGCTGCAAAAAAAGCAATTGTCATTAATAAGTCAAGCTTCAAGATGTGTGATGCTTGTCGCATGGGCAAATCTACTAGACTCCCTTTCCTTTCTTCGGATTTTGTTTCCAATAAGTGTTTAGAACGCATCCACAGTGATTTGTGGGGACCTTCACCTGTAATCTCAACTCAAGGTTTTCGATATTATGTGATTTTTATTGACAACTTCACGAGATATACATGGTTTTATCCTCTGAAACTCAAGTCTGATTTTCTATTTTTCTTTCTCGGCTTCCAATCAATGGTTGAGACACAGTTTGGTACAAAGATGCAGAGTTTCCAGTGAGATGGAGGTGGAGAATTCATAAATAGAGCGTTTCTTACACATCTGTCTACATGTGGCATACGACAGCTCATTTCATGTCCTCATACGCCGCAGCAGAACGGTCTAGCAGAAATGAAGCACATGTCTATCACAGAGCTAGCTCTTACTCTGATGTTTCAAAGCAAAATACCGAGATGCTTATGGGTGGAGGCATTCTTCTCTGCAAACTACTTGATCAATCTGCTCCCGTCTTCAGTTCTCTCTGATAATAAGAGTTCGTGTGAAGCTCTCATAAAGCGTCCTCCTCTCTATACAGCTCTCAGGGTGTTTGGTTGTAAGTGTTTTCCACATCTTAAGCCATATACATCAAACAAACTGGATCCAAAGTCTTTGATTTGTGTGTTCCTTGGGTACAATGATATGTACAAAGGATATCGGTGCTATCATCCTCCTACAAAGAGAGTCTATATCTCAAGACATGTATTGTTTGATGAGAAAACATTCCCATATGAGGGCATATATAGTCAGTATAGAGGAACTCCAACAACACCTCTGCTCAAGGCTTGGTCTGCTGGATCAGTTCCAGAAACATCATCAGTTGAAGATTTAACTACACCATCTCTGGATATACTGAGACGAGTTCATCAACCAGCTGCAACTCAGAAGCCTCCTCCTACTGTGAAAAATGACCAAGATTTATCAGATAATTCTAGTTCCTCTGATGATGATGTACCATCTCCACAGCCTTCTCCACCTTTGCCGGTTGTTCAAGCTTCTCAACCTGTTCATTCCATAACAACACGTCCTAAAGAATACATTCGAAAACCGAACCCTAGGTGTCGCTTGTTACAGTCAAGTCTTCTTATCCTGAACCAAAGATAGTTAAACAGGCCTTGAAAGACAAGTGGTGGACAAAAGCTATGGAAACAGAGATGGAGAATCATCGTGTTACAGAAACGTGGGATCTTGTACCTCCTTCACCTGATATCAAGCCTCTTGGTTGTGGATGGGTTCACAAGACTAAATTGATATCTGATGGGTCTGTGGATAAGCTGAAATCACGTTTAGTGGCACGAGGATATGAGCAGGAAGAAGGGATAGATTACCTCGAGACCTTTAGTCCGGTGGTAAGAATTGCTACAGTCCGTGCGGTCCTTTATGTTGCATCAGTTAAGAAGTGGAGAAACAGACAGCTAGATGTGCAACATTCTTTTTTACACGGTGATCTCAAAGAGACCGTGTACATGAAACAACCACCGAGGTTCGAAGATTTATCGAAACCACATTACGTATGCAAGTTAATGAAGGCGATTTACGGTCTCAAGCAAGCTCCTCGAGCCTGGTATGATAATTTCAGCTCATTTCTTCTAGATTTTGGATTCAAATGCACTACACGCGATCCTTCTTTATTTTTTTATCTGAATGGGAAGGACAAGATGTATCTGCTTTTCTATGATGACGATATGTTGCTCACCGGTAGTAACAGTCAGCTGCTTGATAATTTGTTGGAATGTCTAAACAGAGATTTTCGTAGGAAAGATATGGGGCAACTTCACTACTTCCTCGGCATACAAGCTCATTTTCAAGATGGTGGCTTATTTTTGTGTGAAGAAAAATATGCTACTGATCTGTTGATAACTACAGGGATGCAGAACTGTGCTTCTGTTGCAACGCCACTGCCTTTGAGACCAGACAAGGTGTTAGGTCATCAAATAGCGTTCTCAGACCCTTCATACTTCCGTAGTCTGGCTGGAAAACTTCAGTATATGACCCTGACCAGACCAGACATTCAGTTTGCTGTTAATTATGTATGTCAAAAGATGCATGCTGCAACCAATGCTGATTTTGCTAATCTGAAGCGTGTTCTGCGGTACATGAAAGGTACACTTAGTTTTGGCATCAACTTGAATGGAAATACAAATTTTACTCTTTGTGCTTATAGCAACATTGATTGGTCTGGGTGTAAAGATACTAGACGCTCAACAGGAGGCTTCTGTACCTTCTTGGGAACCAACATCATCTCGTGGTCTGCAAAGAGGCATCCCACTGTTTCTCGGTCATCTACTGAAACAGAGTACCGGACGATGTCATATGCTGCTGAAGAACTTAAGTGGGTTACTTTCTTGCTTGGTGAAATGGGAATCTCTCAACCTATTACACCTGAACTTTATTGTGGTAATCTCTCAGCCTGCTACCTTACCGCCAATCCTACTCTTCATAATCGAACAAAACATTTTGATAATGACTTTCACTATGTTCGGGAAAGAGTTGCTTTTGGGAGCTTTGGTTGTGAAGCAAATTCCAGCTGTGACGCATTTAGCTGACATCTTTACGAAGTCCTTGTCTCAGCGTCCATTCTGTGATCTTCGGTTCAAACTTGGCGTCGAGGTCTCTCCCACCTCAAGTTTGCGGAGGTGTATTAAGGAAACGAAGCCCATTAAGGAGTCTGAAGATGGTCTTTCATATAAGGCCCAAGTCAAAGATAAGACAAGCCCAATTCCTATCAGCTTGTCGTCATCTGATACTCAGCTTAACGGGAAGAAGATAGGATTGACAGCCAGGCGATGTACGGTAAAGGAGAGGAATCAAATCAAGATGTGCAACCATTTTGACGTTCCTTGATCGAGAGCCGTGACGTGTCATTAGGCAGCTCTCTGACAGACGTTTTAGGGTTTACTGTCTTGTCCTATATAAGTCTATGTTCTTCCTCTGTAAATGTCAAGTTGAAATAATACAAAAAGTTTCCTCTTCACAAAAGCTTCTAATTGAAGTTTATTATATAATTGACATGTGGTCATCTTTAATGTATGGGAACACCAGATGTCCCGTCTCTTCAATTTCATTTGTTGGATTATTAATGATTATCCTTAAAGATCAACGATGCAGAAGTTGTCGTCGAAATGTCACTTTCTCGACATTTTTTTTTGGATAACTTGAAAACCATCAAGACATAAGAACATCGATGCCCGAGATGGAGAGTATCTGTTTTATGTTGATTTCATTGTTCCTCATTTCTCGGGAAGGAAAACTTGTTTCACGATGATGACAAGACTCTAAATGCGACTCTTCGGTCTCTTCATTTACGCATCCAGTATTCTTTCAAGAAAGCTATGTATATTACTCTATTAAGAGCATCTTTTGAATTATTTCCTCTTCTCAGCTTCATTTTCAGAATTTATCTTTGGTGTAATTCAGAGTTTTCGAAAGCATTGTTTGTAAATGTTATTGTCACAAAGACCTGATTTAGTCAATCCCCACCTCTGGTCTCATACGACTGAAGGATACTTGGTGCTGTTCTGCCTGAGACATAGAGTCTCGTCAGCAATAAATTTGATCTTACCAGAGAGATCTGAAAACTATCAAACCGGGTTTTCTACGCACATATGGCGTATTTCGATGCATGCAAACTCTCTTTTCCATTCCTCGGTTTATCTTAGAGGTTGTGGCTCATCTGAGATTTTCTTTTCCTCAAATGTCCTTGAACTTTTTTCTAGTGACGATTGTGCTTGCTGTGAGAGCCAAGGAAGAATGGGTAATTCTGGATACTTCAAAGTACCTTTCTTTGGAAATCCGCCAAAGAAATACTTCTCCAAAGGTATTAACGTGAAAATCCCCCTGACAGCAGCTCTGTCAGGGGGTTCAACTTCAACCTCATTCCTTCCGACTGGGCCACGTTTGTTGTAGATATCCTTTGTTTTGTGTCAATGTCCTTTATTTTTGGATCTTCTATGACACACATAATATCTTTTGCTGCAGGTTTTTTCCAGGTGGATCCTTCAGTGCCGCACTTCAGGTTTTGATTCAACTTCTAGGGTCCGTGAGAACTAATTTGCCATTGTTTTCTTCTAAAATTAACCTAACTCCCAGGAAACTTCTCGATCAAACAGTTTACAATAGTATTGCAAAGCGAAATACCCTTAGAAATCAACTCGCAGCAAATGAAGTGAAATTGCTCAATTTGTTGAATAATGGGTTTAAAGTCTACCATTTCGAACTGTAAGAATTTAGTAGTTACAAAAACAATATTAATTTTAATAGGAAACAATATTTTGACTCGTATATCCGTAAGGGTGTTTACTTTATCTTTTATATAAATATATATGTTGTAAGTAGACAGTGTTATATTAGTATTTTGTATTAAATATTATTTTATTTTTCTTATAAGTATAATATAAAATTCTCTATTTTTCTTTTCCAAAAATAATTTGCTATTTATTTTTCCTGTCACTATTATATATCATATCGGTGTCATCATATAATTAATCATATTTATATGTATCATCATATAACTAATTAATAATATTTATACGTATCACCATAATTTGAGTTGGTGTTTGAAATTGGACTTTATATTTTATTTTTCTTATAGATATTTAAAACTTTTTTATAATGTTATTGGAAATATTTTAGTAAAAACCAAAATTTGAATATATATATATATATATATATATATTTGAATCAATTTTTGATATAAATCAATTTTAAATTAATATTTTTATTTGAATGATATATATAAAGTTTCAATTTTTTTTTATGATTATTTTAGAGAAAATGTTCTTAGATAATTAGATTAGGTCAATTTTCGTATACTTTTAAAGCTGCCCGAGATATATAACTTCTCAGAGTATAATGAACTTCTAAATTATTTTAATAACATAAATTTATTAAATTGTTTTTTTAAATATACTGCTATTCATGTTTCCAAATAATATTATATTTTTTTTACTGCTATCTATGTTTTTAAACATTTTTTAAAAATACTATTTTAATAAGATAAGATAACTTTTACTGGTTGACGTGTGAAAATATCAATTTTAATAGGAAACAATATCAATGTTAACATTCAATAAATGTGTAAGAGAATATCGGTGGGTGAAATTACATTTTCCTATTGTAACTGAATACCTCCTTCTAGAAGGGTCATCATTACCAAACATATAGAAAACAAAAGATCACAATATATAGGTTTTTGATATTAGAAATAATGTGAAACTGATATTATAAATAATGTGAAACTGGTATCATATTTTAGGTGGATATGACTCAATCAAAATCAAAGTACATAGGAAACAATAAGATAACTTTTACTGGTTGACGTGTGAAAATATCAATTTTAATTGGAAACAATATCAATGTTAACATTTAATAAATGTGTAAGAGAGGGATTTATTGTTAAACGTAATCTCAAAAACATTTGAGTTTGACAAGTGACTTTTTAGAATGAATTAAAGAGATAGAAAGATAGAACAATATAGGAATAAAATAAAAAGCATTGCGACAACTTGGAATTTAATTCAAAGTGATATGTAGAGCTCCAAGAACTTAGGAATATCATCATCTTTTGGTAAGTTATCACATATGACGTGATATGTTTCTCTAGAAATTTTAAAACATATAGACCATATTCATTCTTTCTCGTATATCCTATAACTTTTATAGGATTAAATAGTATGATTTGCTCCACTATACTGGATCTGCTCGTAAACACACATCCTCAAACATCGTCTTCTCACTTGTTTGGCGATCAATGTAGTTAATATTAATCTACATAAAATAACATTCAATTTCATAGAATGTAAACAGCATTATAAAAATACTCAGAGCATTTAAGTGTTATTTTCTATTATTAATTTTTTTTTTATAAAAACATTTTCAAACTATGAATATTTTTAGATGGCTTGGAAAATAAAAATATACATATTAAACAAACATATAGGTTAAAATTATAGCAATTAAATACACTAATATTATTTTTGATATTAAACACATTAACAAAAATAAAAATTCACAATAAAATCAACAAATATTACTTAAGATTAAAAAAGAGAACACTCATATATACTAACAATTCTTTTACTTTTGATTTTCATTGTTTTACTTCTTTTGATCTTACTTTTCTTATGTAAACTTAAACAAACATCAATGTTGAAATATATTTAACCAGTGTCGATGGAAATGTAGCAATGAATAGGTATGGAACTACAAAAGAACAACATTCACTGAGTTTTCAAGTGACACCATTAACATTTGTGAACCTGGGTGTTTTTTTTTTTTTTTGATAAAAGTGAACCTGGGTGTTTAGATGATATTTCTTCTTCTTTTCAAGTTAGCCAATCCTTTTAGATGTTTTAGAAAATAAAAATATACATATTAAACAAAACATAAATAAATTATAGAAACTAAATAAACATATATTATTTTTGCTATTAAACACATAAAATAAATAAAAATCCACAATAAAATTAACAAACATTAGTTAAGACTAAAAAGGAGAAAACCTGTATATACTAACAATTCTTTTACTTTTGATTTTCATTGTTTTACTTGTTTTGATCTTACTTATCTTATGTCAACTTAAACAAACATCAATGTTGAAATATATTTAATCAGTGTCGATGGAAATGTAGCAATAAATAGGTATGTGACTACAAAAGAACAACAACTCACCGAGTTTTTAAGTGACGCCGTTAACGTTTGTGAACCCGGATGTTTAGAGGATATTCCTTCTTTTCAAGTAAACAAATCTTTAGATGACTCTCATTGAAATTTATGTTTGCGTATAAATGTCAAACAACTCTTAAACGTAAGATTGATTGTTGGCTCACCATAAAGCTTAGCAAAATGAATTGGAAGAAAAGAAGGTAAGAAGAAAACCATCATCCATTCACAGGTTCTACTCGTGACCCCATCTGTCAATGATCTTGCATGAACCACACATAAAATAAGTGTCAACAAAACTCCAAAATCAATAAAATTATCACTGGTAGATAAAATAAATGTACAAAATAACTTATCCTTCAGTTTCTTTGTCTTCATATTCTACCTTCCCCAAATTCACATTTTTCTTTCTGATCGGTGGAGTAGTTCTTTAACTGTTATTTCTTGAATTGTGGAAGATATTTTGTTTAGACCAACTATAAAAAAAATCGTGAAAAGTCTAAATGACGTGAATTGTGAGTGTGTAACCACCAAGCGATTTACTTATCATCAATAATTTTCTTTTTCCTTGAGCAACTACAACAATTTTTTATTAACAAACAAAAAACCAAAATTGTAATTAAAAATGGGAGAGGTATATTATGTTTTCTAATATAAAAGATTTTGATCTTACTTATCTTATGTAAACTAAAACAAACATCAATGTTGAAATATATTTAACCAGTGTATGAAAATGAAGCAATGAATAGGTATTGGACTACAAAAGAACAACAACTCACCGAGTTTTTAACTAACGCCATTAAAGTTTGTGAACTTGGGTGTTTAGATGATATTCCTTCTTTTCAAGTTAGTCAATCTTTAAATGACTCTCACCAAAATTTGTGTTTGCGTAAAAATGTCAAACAACTCGTAAAAGTAAGATTGATTTTTGGCTCAACATAAAGCTTTGCAAAATGAATTGGAAGAAAAAAAGGTAAGACGAAAACCATCATCCATTCACATGTTCTTCTCGTCACCCCACCTATCAATGATCTTGCATGAACAACAAAAAAAAAATTAAGTGTCAACAAAACTCTAAAACAATTAAATGTTATCATTGGTAGATAAAATAATAGTACAAAATAACTTATTCTTCAGTTTCTTTGTCTTCATATTCTACCTTCTCTAAATTCACATTTTGCTTTCTGATCGGTGAAATAGTTCTTTAACTGTTATTTCTTGAATTGTGTAAGATATTGATTAGAAGAACTATAAAAACATATCGTGAAAAATTTAAATGACGTGAATTGTGGGTATGTAACTGCCATGCGGTTTACTTATCATTGATAAATTTTTTTTCCTTGACCAACTACAACATTTTTTTATTAAAAACAAAATTGTAATTAAAAATTGGAGAGGACACGTGTCACAACCAAAATTATCAACTGACTTCTGTGTTATAATATAAAAGATTTTGATCTTACTTATCTTATGTAAATTTAAACAAACATCAACGCTGAAATTTATTTAACCAGTGTCGATTGAAATGTAGCAATGAATAGGTATGTGACTACAAAAAAACAACAACTCACCGAATTTTTAAGTGACACCATTAATGTTTGTGAACCCGGGTGTTTAGAGAATATTCCTTCTTTTCAAGTTAGCCAATCTTTAGATGACTCTGAATGAAATTTTTGTTTGCGTATAAATGTTAAACAACTCATAAACATAAGATTGATCTTTGGCTCACCAAAAAGCTTAGTCAAATGAATTGGAAGAAAAAAAGGTAAGACGAAAATCATCATCCATTCATAAATTCTTCTTGTTACACCACCTGTCAATGATCTTGCATGAACCACAAAATAAGTGTCAACAAAACTCCAAAATCATTAAAAATTATCACTGGTAGATAAAACAAAAGTGCAAAATAGTTTATTCTTCAGTTTCTTTGTCTTCATATTCTATCTCCAAATTCAAATTTTGCTTTCTGATCTGTGGAGTAGTTCATTAACTGTTGTTTCTTGAATTGTGGAAGATATTGATTAGAAGAATTAAAAAAAAATCGATGACGTGAATTGTGGGTGTGTAACCGGAAAGCGGTTTAGTTATCATCGATATTTTTTTTTGAGCAACTACAACAAGTTTCTATTAACTTACGAAAAAAAATGTAATTAAAAATGAGAGAGGACACGTGTCATAATCAAAACTGTCAAATGATTTCTGTTTTATAATATAAAAGATTTGATCTTGAATCTAAAATCTTCCAACAAATGTTCGTTTTAAATCTTGCCAAGCTACACACGCCCTGGATGCATGAATAATTTTCTTTTGTTAGTTTTACTAATTTCTTTTTAAACTTGGTTTAATTTTTACTGATACCACCAACAAGTACATGCAATATCTTGTAATATGATTTGAAGCTGTACCATGGATTTATAATATTATCCAAAAAGTGAATAATTATTTCATCCGTTCTTTATTTTTCTTAAGTAGAAACATATTCGGTTCCGCAAACCGGAAGGTCACGTTCGAAGTATGGAGAAGCTTAAAGGATTGGATTGCGCTCGAAGAAATTTGTTGGCTTTAAATCGAAGCTAGAAGAAACCGTGGGCATTATAGGAAAATATTCTTGACATGGAATGTGATGGAAACCAAGTGTGTACCATACCACTATGTCTTTATTCTTTATGTCTCTATCCCTATTTCAGATCAATTAAACACATCAATTTAAAATCATCAATGACTAACAATAATATATACAGTTAAAAATTAAAACTCTATAAAATATTAATTATATAGTTATTAATTTAAACATAAATTTATTAAATTTATATATTTAAGATACTTTTAATTAACAAGAAAATTAGATTTCTTTTCAAGATATCATATATTAGTTAAACTTTAGAGATATGAAATTTTATAGTGATATATTATATTGAATACATATCATAGAATACAAATAAAATTTTATATGTAATTCAATAGTGTAACTGCAAGTTCTCAAAAAAAGATGATATTAATTTAAAGAAAATAAACAGTAAAATGCTTTGTTAATGGCTATATAAAAACTATATATAGTAATTATTAGTTTATGATTTTCCTGGAACTGTATTTACTTAAAAAAATATATTATTATCTTACTGAATTATGTCATATTTTACGTTGGTCCAATTGATGACCAAATTTTGTAATTGTTTTATAGAATTTATATGTGTATATATAATAGCTAATAGCTATTAATAATGGTTGGTGACTAATTACCTCTCAGACCAAACTGCAAGAGTATCATCACCATGACTTTGGTAAGTGAACAAACCACCAGCCCATTGCTCAGACTTATTGTAGGGAGTGACCCATAATTGGTTATTGCTAAAAGCTCCTCTCATCTGCGGCGGATCATCGTGGTCAAGCAAGCTAGCAGCCGTGGCTCTCGGTACAATCTTGTAGCCCGTCGGGTTACCGACCCTTGTGGTTTTACCAGAATTGATGACGTGGAATTCTGATGGATCGTACAAGCTAAGCTTGATCTGACCGCCCTTTTTGGTTTTTGCAATGTTCCTAACAGCTTTCATGTAACTCTTCCTTGGCGACTCACCCGGCTTAGTCTCCTGCCTCTTGAGGTTCACTTTCACAAACGAATTTTCCGGGCCATCGACATCGAGGTCAAGGTAGAAAGTGACGTAGTGGTCGTGAGTTACTCCAATTACGTTTTCAGATAGAATCGTGCCATAAAGCTCTTCTTCATTACCTTCTTTGTCTTTCTTCACTTGGTTCTTGTTCTCATACGTTGTCCCTTTTACCATCAAGATTCCACTGAGCCCGACCTATTTTCCACCGTACCAAAAATAGATATTTCGTATCAACGAAAACATTTACAATCTTTTTGTAACATAAGACTGATAAGGAAAGTGAAAGTACCTTAGCTCTCATAAGCGTCAGCTTTGGTCTCACTTCCCTTATAGGCTAAAACAAATTTGTAATTAATCTCTTTCTATCTTAAACTATGTGATGCTGATATTTTGAGTGTGACTACTAACTAGCAGCATTTCACATTGTTCTGTTTTAGATGTCCTTTTATCTTTGTGCATACTATATCTTAACAGTCGGTGGGTTGCCCAGTAAAATCTCCATGATAAATAAATGTGAAAGAATCGATTTGTTCATTATCAATTGGGTTTCAATTATTTTATCATAAAAATAAGGAAATATTGGGTTTTCAACTACTAACTCATATGTCTTGGTTTTTAACCAAAAAAAAAAACTCATTTATATTGACTTTTTTATGTAAACTAAACTGGATGATATATTAGGAGTTGATTGGTATTCAATTTAAACGTGAGCTTTGATTACTACATATATTTTGTTTTTTTGAATAATGCAATTATGGGTTTTACTAAGTTCAGACTACAGTATAAACTATTGGATTTTTATAATAAAAATGCATAATAAGGGCCAAAAAACACCTTAGAAAACCATGTTTTAATTAATTTTAGGTTTATGTATTGTTCTAAAAGTTTTAAAAATTGTTCATTAAATCATGTAATATAACAAGTTTTAGAAACTAGTCAAAAGCTCAAACTATGTGGTATTTTTGGAATTATCGATTGTAATCAAAAGTATTGTTAAAAATATACAATCATACAAAAGTAGATTGGGTAATCTAGTTTTCTAAAATCTGATTTTGAATACTTTTTTAAAGACAAAGTAATCAAGTGGATAAGGAAAATCTAAACTTATTGGACAGAAACATTTTAATCACACGTGATTTGATATATTAATCAAATAATTGTTCTGAAATTTGAACTAAAATAGTTTTATAATTTTAAGATCTTTCAAGATAAAGTTGTGATGTTGGCAAAGCAATGTTACAAAAACTTTTAATAACACGTGACTTGTTACACTAATCATTTCAAACTCACTATATAAAACCAGGATTTTTTTTCCCGGACCAGGATACTATAAATCACATGACCAACAAAACGTTCGACATATGCGGATGCGGCCCATTTTGTTTTGTTTCTAGTTTTCTAGATTAAGCTAGTTTTTAATTCAAGAGCCAGCACCAAATGTGATCTCCGCCCAAGTGGTCTGATGGATATAAAGTAAAATATCCGATATAAAGTATCAATACTATTAAAAAGGATCATTTCCCTTAAATGAAATAATTATGTTTTCTAAAATTATCCTTAATATTATGAACAAATTTAATTTCTCATTAATGGTATAATTATCTTTTTGTTTTTTGGGCCTAAACAATTATATATTTAAGTAGATAATGGACTACATTAATAGACTAAATTCTCTTTCTAATTATTTTAGAGTTTCTTGTAAAAATAAGCACATTAGCTTCAATGGACGTACATTAAATAATTAACTGTACTGATATTATTTTTCTCAAATAAAACTATATGATTGCATACAATACATTTACATAGTTATTGATAATAATAAATTAAAATTTGCATTAATTTTCAAAAGTTATATTAGATATCGAAATTTTGTAACTAAATGATTTTATAAATTAATCACAAAACTAAAGAATATTCGGACCACTTTTCATTTACAATATTTAATTGTTAATATACAATCTTGCTCAAGTATAAATTTTAGATACAACCACTATTTAACATATTTAGAAACATAAAACGGTTATCTGAGACATTGTAAAATAAAAATATTTTCATACCCGCCTAATTAAAATTTAATCTTGATTATGTGACATTTTATATCATCGAAACAATAATTAGTAATCCATTTATAGATAATACAACAAAATAGTACCTACACTGTTTAAGCACGAATCAAAAATCTAGTTTATTTTCTTAATCTTTGCGTTCTTCCTCTAGTGGAGGTGGTAGCTATAGAAAAAAATCAAAATGATATTGTGCATTAATGTCATACTAGAGTTTTGACCTACGCGTCTGTGCATGTATTTACATTTAATTTATACTGTTTTATATTTATTATTATTTATTTGTTTGTTTTAGATTTGTATAAGTGTGATTTTGTTAATAGTGTATTCTATGCTGATTATAAAAATTTAATATGATAAATTAATATAGTTAAGTTCGTTTGTATTTGTTTGTATATATAACTAATTACAATAAATAGTAATATGTTTTTAAGTTTCAAATAGTATTTATTCACAAATAATATATTAACTAAACCAGATGATTTTAAAATTGTATTTAATTCATGTAATACGTATAATTCGGTTTAGTGATGTAATCTACAATTACATTAATAAAGTTATGTAATAATTCTGGTTTGTAATGTTAATTCATTTAGATTTTTTAAATTTTGATTTAACAATCCCGGTTCACTAATTTATTATACAAAGATGAGTCCTATTTTATGGTTAGAGGTTTTATAGTCAGAAATTCATATATTCACAATATATGGATCAAATAAAGGTTAATGGGCCCGATCGTTTTCTATACTATTATTTGCGAAGTGATTTTTCGCAATGGAGCTCTCACGTTAAAAGTTGGAGTGGCTAATATCGATTATACACTTAATGAATAAATTATATAAATTAATTATATAAAAACGAATTTTAATTTATTTTATTAGATAATTTATTTTAATCAATAACAATAAGAGTTATCCAAAATAAAAAATATATTTTATTTTAAAAAGATAATTCCTATATATATTGTATTGTTATCTGAAACTATCTTTTCATAAAATATTTAAAAATTCAAAAACAGAAAACATAAAAAAATCAAAAACAGAAAACAATAATTAAATATTAATTAATTAAAATTCTTAATTTTATAAAATTGAAAAAATAATATTAAATAATTTTTAATAAAAGTAAAAATTCTGAAAATGATTTTTAATTAGTAATATATTTACTAACAAATAATTATAAAAAGCTTAAGCAAAGTGATTTTTCGTAACGGGCCTCCCACGTTAATAGTTAGCGCGGTTAATATCATTTATACCATTAATGAATAAATTATATAAATTAATTATATATAAAAACGAATTTAAATTTATTTTATTAGATAAGTTAATTAAACAATAACAATAAGAGTTATCTAAATCCAAAAATATATTTTATTTTAAACAGACAATTCATATATATATTGTATTGTTATCTGAAAGCTATCTTTAATAAAATATTTAAAAATTCAAAAACAGAAAATAAATAATTAAATATTAATTAATTAAAATTCATATTTTTTTATAATTGAAAAAATAATATTTGAATAATTTTAAGATTAAAAATTTTCAAAATGAAAACACAAATAATAATATATGCTCATAATTTTAATTAGTAATATATTTAATTAGTATATATAATTATAAAACACTTAAGCCCGCATGGCGGGTAAAACACCTAATATTATATAGCGTGGAAGTTTTTTTTTCATTTAATGAATGTGTAGAATTAATATCAATGGCATTTAAGTTAGGGTTAAATAATATTTGTACTTCTATTTTAATAGATTAGATCCATCGTCAATAGAAAATTAAAGCATAATTTGAGAATGGTCCATATGAACCACATTGTTTCATTGGTGACGAACCTGGACCCTTCTTGATCGATGTTTTATGATATTTCGAATGAATAGCTAATTTCATACGTTTCAATAAAGAAGCTAATTTGATCTTAAACTAATAAGACATTCAGAAGTTAACATCAAACTGCTGTTTACTTTTAGGGCTGAAGTTATCTTTTTCCGATGCAATCTTGCAACATAATCTTGGGAAATGAATCATGAGAAATTGTTTAACTTGGTAGAAGTTTTTTTAGGTTTCATGTGAATTTTGAACTATTGTAGTGGCATGAATTTTCTTTAGCTTAGATTTTAAACCAAGTCATGTTCTTCTTTTTTTTCTTTTCTTTCTATGCCCATTCGTTTATACAATTGTTATTATTTTATTTAAACAATTATTTTCATACTTTTAGCAATTATAATCTAAAACTAGATCTCAATCCGCGCAACCGCGTGGGTATTTATTTTCATTTATTTTTATATAAACATTTTTTTTACTTCTAAATTGGTATATATTATATAAGGTGTGTATATAGTATAGATTAATTATTGTTAGAAAATGATGATTTTTTTATTTTTAAAAATAAACTATATGATTTTTAAAGTTAACACTAAAAATATATAAATAATTTACTTATACTATTACAATATTAAATTATATAAGTTTAATTTAAACATATATTTTATTATAATATCTATAAATCCAATGGATCATCAAATTTTTATTAGCCCAATAAAAATTTCTAGTGAGCCCAATAAATGTTATTAGTGAATCTAATGAATGTTATTAGTGATTGAATAATATAATGTCATAAATTCTATTAGATGATCCATTTTAAAATATCACACATGAAGTGAAGTCATGACTTCTCTTTTAATATATAAGATATTACAAGCGAGGGTTTAACCAAAGCAACATGTCCATAAGACTAATTGATATTGGCATTTGAGAGCAAGTGCATTGGTGTACCTCTAAAAAGAATCCTTAGCATTATTTAAGTAGTTTTTTTTTGAATAGTTAAGGATTCTAATCTAAATTTTTAATCCAGTGGTGTTATCCAATTAGGAGTCCTTAGAAATAAAATAATAATAAAATATAATTTTATTTATTTATTGCATGATTAAATATAAAATTACAATGATTATTTAAAACATGATTAAATATAAAAAGACAATAATTATTTAAAACATAATTAAATACGAGTTGATCATTCATTACAAGTCATAGGTTTAAAAATATTTTGAAACAAGGGAACAACAACATAGAAGTCATCCATTACAAGTCCACTACAAGCAGATTACAATAAGACAATAGCAAGACAAACATGCATCATTTAGGAAGAGACGAGGAAGTTGAGGCACCATTCTTGCTGCTCAAGTAGTTGGTCAGTAAGTCAGTACACTCTTTCCTTTCCGGACATACACACAACAATGGAGAAGTTTCCTCATCTCCAACCACATTGAAGACAAATAAGTCTCCTACGGTGCTTCTGTTATCAACACAAAACCTTCTCCAGCCTCTTCCAATGCAAAACATGCCGCGTGCTTCGTTAAATCGCAAACTAACTGACCATGACTTCCCCTCTTTGTTCACCAGTTTCGCTTCTCGGCATTGTTTGTTCAAAGCAGTACACCGCGTAGCCTCCACAGGAAGATGCTGCAAACAAAGAAGATAAAGACACATAACAGATCACAAGTGTATCTTCACGAAGATTTTAAATTCAGACACATAAAGTAAACTACTCACAAGTTTGTCTTCGGAGAGATTTGACGGATTGTCCTCAGCCAAAAAACAATAGTCAAATGAGAAAGAAGGAGTGACCTCTGCACCATCCGCAGCATCATCCCCTTGAGGAGGTGTATACTGAATCTCAGTAAAACTAGGATCGAAAGGAGTCACATGAAAGACCATGTCTCCTTCCTATTTGAACAATACAATGTCACCAATGCGAAGGGAGTGTGCTTTGGCGAAGGCTTTCCAACCATCGGTGAGTCTTTTTCCTTCTTGTATAACTTTCCAAGTTTTGTGTGAAGCGTCCGATCATAGTGTCTATTTTCCTTGGTTCGGCTTACCTTCTATGTGTTTTGAGTAGAATGCAAGTGGTATTGTCTACACGTCAACAAAGGAGAAGTTAAGCAAATGACATAAACAGAGGAGAAATAGAGAGTGTGTGTATACCACCCCACTGTAGAAACCAGGAAGCAGAGGCTTCAAGAAGTAGGGTTCATGCTGATTCGTCATCTGTAAACAAGAAACGAAATGGAAACAATCTTACATGTTCACTTTTACTATAATATAATTCATCATTTAATAAGTTTTAAAATCAAAATACAAATTCACTTTGTCTAGCGCCTGAAACCCTAAATCTCAGCAGAGTCAGAGCACATAAGAGAGGGAGATGACTAAAGTTCCCCAAATTGATTAAAGTTCAAATCGATTGCAAACCGAAATCCAGAAATCAATTGAAAAATAAGCTTTTCGATACCCTAATCAAAATAAAAGATCCCCAAATTGATGGAAACCAAAATTCCCGAATCGATTGAAACCCTAATCGATTGAAAGCGAAATCCCAAAATCTATTGAAACATAAAGCTTTTTGAAACCCTAATCAAAATAAATAACCCCCAAATAGATGGAAACCAACATCGTTTTGAAACCCTAACCGTTTGAATCCAAAATCCCCAACTCGGGATTTAAAATAATAGGATTTCCAAACCCTAGCTTCAAAGGGACACATCCCCAAATCGAATCATAACACACAACGAACCCTGAAATTGCGACGAGAGGCTCCAATTTACCTTGATTATCGGAGAGCACAAAATCGCCGATGATATCGCCGACTCGCGAGAGTGAGAGGTTGTTTTTTGCGAAAGAAAGAAAATGAATTTTTTTTCAAACCCGAAAAACACAACTCGAGCTCCAACCTACCACGCTCTGCCACGTGCCCTAAGGATTGAGTCCTTCGAACCCCTTAGCTACGTTACGGTCCTTCATAAATTAGCAATTAAACATTTTCTTTTAATCCTAATTACCTAGGATTTGAGGCTAAGGACTGATTTTTCTAACCGTTGCATGTGCTCTGAGTATTTGACCAGTATTAAATATTTTGAAAACTGAATAAGAAAGGACTATGCAACACGTAATATATGCCAATCAGTGGAGGCACAGGAAGAATAAATAAATAAATAAGGAATAAAAAAGTACGGTAAAACAAAAACACAAGAGCAGGGAAAAAAAAAAGAAAGTCACCACCTTTCCATCTTCTCCGGTAGATGGCCTCCTGCCATTGGTACCGTGAGAAGGTGGATACTTTTTCTGTCTTGTTTCAATTATGCTTAAGTCTTGTTTATTAGTTTAGAGGATATCAGATCTGGTCAAAAGCTTTGATTCTTCATATTGAAGCAGAAAGCTTTAAATCGGATCCCATGGTTGTCGATCTCATCAGATCTATGGTTTGTGGAGATGGATTTATGGTTACCGGCTTGTTTGAGTAAGAGCGTGTCAAGTAAGGTTTGGTTGGCTCCGCCGTGGTGTTGACGGCGCGTTTACAGCACGGATGAGCTCCTTCTGAGGTCAATGGCGAGTCTTAGTTGGATCTGAAGTGAGTCCATGGAGCACTTTTGTGTTGAAAGTGCAGAGTAACCTTGTCCAAGTCCAATGACGAGTTTAGTTGGTTTTGGAGAGGGTCAATGGAGCAGAGGTGCTTATGAGACACAATCTACAGAAACAGTTATCCATAACTTATTGGTCCGGTTTGTTTTATCTATGGCTAGGTTTGATTTCTTTCTAGTTTGTTTAGGCTTTGGTCGGTTATGTCATTAGCTATGTATTTGTAGTCCTTGCTTATTAGTTTAAGGAAGGGTGTTCTTGTCTGATTTTGTCTCCGGGAATGTAAGTGTGCAATCGTCGGCTTATGGCTCCAGGGTTGTGTTTTTAAACCGCCGGCTCTAGATTATGGTGTTGTTTCATTACGACAGTCTTTGTAACTTGCCTTTGGCTCTTCTAGTTTGAAATCAATATAACATCAGATGACAAAAAAAGAAGAAGAAGAAGAAGAACTTTTTTAGCAAGAAGAACTTAAACCTCATTCAAAATTTGCGTAGAAAAGTAGCGATACAAATTAGTTACCCAGTATGTCATGAGAAAATTATTTATTAGGGGTCTTTCTAATTCTGTTTCTTTTTTTTAACAACTAACTTTATTTCTTCATATAATGTAAATATTATAATAGAAAATACAAATAAAACATCAAAAACATGATTAATAAGAAATAACAACAGCATCAGAGAATTTTATCAGATTTCTTCTGCATATTCACTTTCATTCTCATATGATTTTCGTATTTAGCTATCATTTATAAAATGAAATTCCAAACCTTATATCGTATCACAATCATTATAAATTCTAATTCCTCTTATTGTATAATATTTGACCAATTCCCAATTTTGGACTACACATATCTTTCGAAAATTAATCCAATATATTAATTTTAGGGAAAGCAATAAAAATCAGAATTACCAATTTTCAACAATTATACGAACATTGCCATACAACAAACGAACTGAAACTTCAGTTCCGAACCATTGTCTCCTCCATAGCAGTTTCCATGGGTTCATCAATGATTCTATTTTGTCGACATTCCTTTGCAGTTGCATCACCATATCCAAATCCCAATTTTGACTTCGATCTCTTGATCGTATAAGAATCCAATATATTGATTCTCTATGCTGAAACCAAAATTGAGATTTATCATCTTCAATCTCCCAATACACCATGGTGTTTCCATGGTGGTTGTTTCTAAAGAAATGAAGTTAAGAGGAGGAACACCATTTGATTTTGGAAGCAACACAATTGGCGTTGTGATTGCCGTTAAAAGAACTGCGGCGGTGAACATCTCCTCTTCCACGAATCATTGATCAAAACACCTTGACACTCTTTGAAATTGAGCATCGCAAAAGATTCAGACATCCTTCACAAAAATAAATGATTCAACAAGCGAGATCAAGACCGTGATATACACCCAAAAGGAACAATAGATGAAACATCTCTATACTTGGAGGAAATAGAATAAAGAAATCAAGGAATTGAAGAGAGTGGAGTTAAATCCTTCTCAACATCTTGTCGCTCTTTTGATCCGGGGAGAAAACAGTTTCTCCTCCAAAGGTGATCTTCTCTTTCTAATCCTATTTATATGTATTAAATAATCACTGTCTGAAATTTTTAATATAAAATTCTACCTAATTTTTAACCTATAGTCAAAATGAATGAAAATAAATGATAATACCAAAAGTAAAAAGGGAACAATAAAAATCAATTGACAAAAAATTATTTAAAAAAATCTTCCGAAAATAACACCAACAACTACAATGAAAATCACTAACACATAGGGGAACAAGTCACAAGTCAATCTTGATTTTGATATTCTAATCAAACAAAAGTAAACTACAATCATTTGAATTTGACCTAATAATGATTTGGCTATAAACGATAGTATGATACATTTTACCCTAAAAAAGATTTGATAGAAAACAATCAAGTTTCTGATGTGTTAACTATAAGGTCTCGATTGGCACATCTGATAATAAAACATTAGTAATATACTATAGAAACAATATACTGTAAAATCTATATGTTCTCATTATTTTTTAATAAATTAATTGATAGAGAAATAATAGTATAGAATTTTTAATTTATTATAAAAATTAGTATATAATATATAATATATTCATTTGAAATAATATATATTAATAATATATTTTATTGGAAATAATGAATATTATTTAATTAGATAAATTATTTAGATTTAAATGTTTATTAATTTTTTTTTAAAATGAAATATTTTAATTGTAAAATTTATTCTTAAATGCGTAATTTATTTTTGGATATAAACATAACTTTTGATATTATTGAATAAAATAAGTTAATTAAGTAATATTATCATAAATTGTAGAAAAATTCCATAGGATAGTATCTTTTAGTTTATTTTAAAAAAAAAGACTCTTAAAAATAGAAAATGACCAAAAGAAGTTTTATGGAAAGAGAAATATATTCTACTACCTCTAGGGTTAACTAATTTTAGATTTTTTTGTTTAGAGATATAGGGTGAGGTTTTGGAGTAGGGTTTAGAAAGTTAAAAAAAAAATAAACATTACAAACTTGAAAATAAAATTTTGGGAAATAGTTTCAAAAAGCATTTTCGAATTTCAAAAAAATAAAATTTTAAAAAAGGAAATTCGAAAAAAAAAAATTTAAAAAAAAAAATCACACATATAGTAAAAGTTTTTAATTTAAAAAAAAAATCACACATGAATCAATGTTATGACTTCTGTTTTAATATATAAGATGTTATGCTATACCGTCCCGACAGCCTCCCATATCCCATTCTTTCGGCTTTAGACACTATTTCATGCGATGAGTGTGGTACATTAGTTTTCCAAAGATTTGATTTACTAACCTTGTAAAACTCCTTTTATTAACAAGCAAATCTAAAAGCATATATTTCAAAAATATAATTTTTCTATTTTTTTACATTTTATATTTTTATATTTATTATTTATTATTTATTATTTATATATTTATAAAGCAAGGGGCACAAAATCTTTTTCTTCCTTAATAAAAATATTTTGGTAATTTTCTCCCTTGAAGACTCTTTTCGTGACAAAAACTTTTAAAAAAAATATTTGAGAGAATTGCCTATTTATTGGTAGAGTAGTAAATGATTCATATATAAAATTATCATAAAAAATAATAAATGACATATAATTTTTTTTCTTAATAATATAGATATGTTTATATTTATAATTTGTTGATATGTTTATATTATATAAATATATATTATTTTATATTTTATATTATAAATATTGAATGATATTTTTAATTATCTAAATTATTTTATATTTTAAATGTGAATATTTTTCATTTTAAAAACATAAAAGATTTAATTTCAACTTTCGTTTTTAAAAATATAAATTTATTTTTGCTAGAAACATAATGTTTATATTATTTAAAAAATTATATAATTTTTTATTTTTATATATTCTAGCTACAAATGTTCTCTCAAAAGTTCCATTTGAGATTACAGTAGAACCTATATAAATTAATAATGTTGATATTTAAAATTTTATTAATTTATAGAGATATTAATTTATAAAAAAATTCTTATTTAGATTTCTTATTTTAGATATATTTATTTTATAAAATAAAAAATATTTGATTTTCGTATATAGACATTAATTATCATTTTTTTTTGAAATTTGACATTTATATAAATTTTATTATACTTTTGGTGTATAAAAAGTTTGAAGACCATCAACATCTTATAAATATAAACTAAATGTTTTTGTAGTAAATGTTGATTGGATAATGTTTACCGATCATGGCCTAATAAGTCTATAAATATCAGTTGCAATATTTTATGGTATTGTAAGATTTTGTAACAAACGAATGGCCAAAAGTTTTACTAGTCTGTTTTATTAAAAGTTTAAAACAGAAACTTACATCCAATTTTGAAATTACTAGTTAGGTGAGATGTAACAATCATGAACAAAAGTAAAGCAATCTTTAATTTATTAGACGCTTATTTCCGTCAAGAAAATACAAAATATCGTACTAAATGGTACATGCATATGTCTTCAGTTGACCAAAAAAAAATGGTACATGCATATGCATTGATCGATTGATCGTTACAGAATGCGCGATACGAATACATATGTCAACAATCTAGAAACACCTTCAAATAAAATCAAGATACATGAATCCAATTATCTCTGACAGCTTATCTCTTATTACCATGACTTCAAGATTACAACAAGTTCGATACACTTTTGTTTAAATCATAAATATCAGTTAACTACAAGTAAAAAAGGTCGACTCTTTCTTCTTCCCCTGAAAATTCTCATTTTGACTTCCTCAACCCTAACCCTAATCGACATTGCAAAAATGTCTCACCTTGACGATCTTCCTCCCACTCCCGGAAAGTACAAAGTTCTGCCGTACCACCGTTACCTCCGCCTCTCGAAACTCACGCTCTGGGCTTCCCTCTTCCTCGCTCTCTTCCTCTTCTACCTCGTCTTATCTCCTCCTCCGCCGTCTCCTTCTCGCCACCGCAGCCTCAACGATTCCTCCGCCAAGTACGGCGGCTCTCACTGGGAGAAACAAGTCCGTAAATCCGCTCGTCCTCGCTCTCCCGGCGGTTTAACGGTTCTAGTCACCGGAGCCGCCGGGTTCGTCGGTACACACGTCTCGATCGCGTTGCGGAAACGCGGCGACGGGGTCCTGGGTCTCGACAACTTCAACCGGTACTACGATCCGAAGCTGAAACGAGCGAGACAAGGGCTTTTGGAGAGATCAGGCGTCTTCGTCGTGGAAGGAGACATAAACGACGCCGTTTTGCTGAGGAAGCTCTACGACGTCGTCCTCTTCACACACGTCATGCATCTCGCCGCTCAAGCCGGTGTTCGTTACGCGATGCAGAACCCGGGGTCGTATGTGAACAGCAACATCGCTGGGTTCGTGAATCTACTTGAAGTCTCGAAAGCTGCGAGTCCTCAGCCTGCGGTTGTCTGGGCTTCGTCTAGTTCTGTTTACGGTCTGAATTCGAAAGTACCCTTTTCGGAGAGGGACCGTACGGACCACCCGGCGAGTTTATACGCAGCGACGAAGAAAGCAGGTGAAGGAATCGCGCATACTTATAACCATATATACGGGTTGTCGTTAACCGGTTTGAGATTCTTCACGGTTTATGGGCCTTGGGGGAGACCAGACATGGCCTACTTCTTCTTCACTAAAGATATACTCAAAGGGAAGACGATTACAGTGTTTGAGTCTCCTGATAAAGGTAGTGTTGCTAGGGACTTCACTTACATTGATGATATTGTGAAAGGCTGTTTAGGTGCGTTGGATACTGCTGAGAAGAGTACTGGTAGTGGTGGGAAGAAGAAAGGTCCTGCCATGTTTAGGATTTACAATTTGGGGAATACTTCTCCTGTTCCTGTTACTAAGCTTGTGACGATATTGGAGAAGCTTTTGAAGATGAAAGCTAAGAGAAAGGTTATGCCTTTACCGAGGAATGGGGATGTTGAGTTCACTCATGCTAATATCACGTTGGCGCAAACAGAGATTGGTTATAAACCTGAGGTTGATCTTGAGACGGGTTTGAAGAAGTTTGTGAAATGGTACTTGGGTTTTTACTCAGGCTCGAAGAAGAAGAGTTCTTGGTGAGAGATCTCTTACTCTCTCTGGCCCTAGTTGGCTCCACTGTTAATAAACAAACACATGGTTATCTCTCAACATAAAAGCTATCTACATATCTTGCATTGTTTCTGGTTTGCTAGATTTTGCTTCATTTTTTTGTTAGTAGATTTTGAGCAATGTACAGCTTCAGGACTTATTACATGTTTTTTCGGTGGTGGAAACTCATTTGTCTTTTGGATATTTGGAAGAATAAAGTTGGTTGGACTTTGATGCATACACACTCTGTAGTTATCCAATCTACTTTGTTACCTGTGAATCAAAACCTATCTTTATACTATGTTACACAGTCCTTAACCACATGTTGTTAGTTTAGAATAACAATAAAATTACTGCAGACTCACTTTGAAGAATGCTTCATTACAACAGTAATAAAATGATTTCTGTCTTTCGAAACGGGCATGATAGTGATGAATGAATCAGAGAGTGGAAGAGATCCCACAGAAGCAGCATCCATGATAAACCAAACCCGTGGAATATCAAAGTTTATGGTACTGGATAAAACAAAAGGAATATGGCCTTTAATCCCATGATTGTTAAAGATCACTCCAGCAATTGGTTTGCGGTTGACGTTTAACATTTGAGGTTTGTTTAAAATTGATCCCACATGTGTTCATAGTTAATCCAACAAGTTTTTATAGTTTCTCCAAATTAATAGTAATAATAATTTTGAAGTTCTTAGGTAGTAGTGCTGGTGGACAGAGCCAGATAGTGTGTTGAGGCTGGGCAGGTTATCATAGAATGCTCGTATACAGTCATCATACTCCGTTCACATAGATACGAAGTCAAATATTTGTTAGCTGAGTTATATGTATTTCGTTGATGTTGGACTCAAATATGGTCTGCTAGCTGAGACTAATGAGCTCGAGCGATAAGAGTTGACAATGGGCCACTGTAAGCCCATTGGCAATTAATCTTTTGAGAAAAGAGTTAAAAAGAAGTCGGAGGCTGTTTACTAAGGAAGGGACGTCAGCAAAACAGGTCACGGAAGAGAGCTCCGGACCTCATTTGCAAAGAGCTAACGGGAGTAGTTCAGGCTGGTTGCGCAGGACCCGGTCAAAAGGAGGCTGTTGAGAATCCCCCAACTCACGGAGCAAATCTCAAAATTTGGTTAGGATCAGTCAAACGTGGCTTGAGGCTATTTAAAGAGAAGCAAGATGAAGAAAAAAGGGTTTCTCTCTTGATTCATTTATTCTACCATTTACACGTATCTTAGTTCACAAAACATTCTCATAAGTCCTTGTAATCTTCAGAATCATCTTTGTAATCATCTCTTTACCAAAAACATCAATACAATCATAATTCATTCTCTAAGTTCTAACGGGATTCAGCCCACGTTATCTTCTCTCCAATCTAAACCTAACCTAAAATCAGGAAGTGAGTTTTATCCCTCACATTTTGGCGCCTTCTGTGGGGACGAGATAATTGAATCCTTCACTCCGTAACTTGAGAATGGATCCATCCAACCAGGCAACGAGCCCATCCATCCCTGATCCCGTGATCCAAATCGACGGCTCACCGAACAGGAGAGACCCGGATCCCCAGAATCCGGAACCTCGATCCACCGATCACCGATCCGAGCAACAGCCTCCAGCTAACGCTCAATTGAACCAAACTGGAATAACTAATCCGAGATCTTCCAGTGGGAACAACTCGGGGGTTACACACCCCGAAAACCCTCAGCGTCAACCCGCTCTGAATCACTCGGAAGCTCAGCTATCTGAGATGCGTCGAATGATGGTGCAATTGGTAGAAAGAACTCAGGATAATGAGCGCACGTTGCAACAGCTAACTGCTCGACATCAACGGTTCGAAGAAGTGACTAGATCTCTAACCGAGACGACTCATCTGTCGCAACGTCAAGGATCGGGAGTCACCTTCCGAGACCGACTAACCGAATCCACTTTCCCTCGCGGACGCCTGGATTTCTCCCCAAACAGCACTGCTCAAGATGGGCAAGAACCTGTTCTCCGGACACCTCATACTGGGACAACCCCAGCGTTCAGTCCACCTGTAACTAGCGCTATGGGAAGTAACGTAGCAACCACAAGCTCTGCACCCAATAGGGTTTCCGAACAGAGCACACGATTACCGCCTCCGTCACCTGTTTTTAGGTCCGGAGAAGGAATATCTTTCCCTCCTAGGGAAAGAGCACCAGCCTCAGTTTACCAAAATGGGAGCGCGATCCCAAATCGAGACGGCCACCAGAGGACAGAAGCTGATCCTACAACTCACCCCCTTGGTCGCATCCCTCAAAATGGCCCTAGAGCTAGCGAGCGATTTAGCCCACCTAATGCTTGGGAGAACGACCACACTCGACTCCGTCAAGAATCTCCTCATCAGATTCATTATGACGACCCAACCGTCCTTCCCCTAGAAGGACCTGAGACTATTCGCCGATACATGGAGCAAACTCACGCAGCTCTCCAAAAGTTGAATGCCCAACTACACAAAGCAACAAGCTCAGCTCCCGAAATCGAGAGCTTGATTTAGGAAACCCGTGGAACCCCATTCACAAACAAAATCGCTAGCTCTTATATAAGAGATACCTGAAATATTAGGATCCCCGAATATGATGGGACCTCAGACCCTAAGGCTCATTTGAGAGCCTTCCGATTATCTATAGTGAAAGCTCACTTCACAAGAGAAGAATGCGAGGCAGGTTATTGCAGAACCTTTGCTGAGAACCTGGTTGGAATAGCTCTCGAATGGTTTTCAAGCCTCGAGCCGAACTTAATAGATAATTTCGACCAGCTCACCAACGCCTTCATGAAGCAATACTCAACCCATATCCTCAAGCAAGCTTCCGAGGCAGACCTCTGTAAAATCAGGCAAGGAATGGGAGATTCGTTACGAATCTATATCGAGAAATTCAGAGCAGTCAGAACTAAGCTCTTGAATCCCAACGATCAGGTTGCCATCGAAGCCCTTAGAAGAGGTCTCTGGTACAAATCAGAATTCTGGTCCGAGCTAACGCTTAACCCTCGCCCAACTATCGGTGATGCCCTTCACAAAGCATCGAGATACATTACCTTGGAAGAGGAAACAGCTGCACTGGATAAAATCCATAAGAAATCCCAGAATCACCCGAAAGGTGAAACCTCGGAAGCAAAAGGATCCTCTAGAAAAGGGAGCTCCCGGAATAACCAGACCCAGGGAGAACATTCTTATGCTGTCGAGGAAGTCCAGTAGGAAAAACCTGTTGCCGCGACAAGCAAAACCCCCTGGTCAAAAGGCTACGATGAGAACAAACACTGCTCTTACCACGATCGAAAAGGGCACTCAACCGAGGAATGTTAGGACCTCCAACGACAGTTGGCAGCTAAATTCGTAGCTGGGGAGCTAAAGGACGTGGAACTCAAAAAACCACCTCCTTACCAAAAAAGAGGTCCCAGAGACACCTCTCCAAAACGTGAAAGATCACCTGAGAAGGAAACAGACTCGCCACCGCCAGCTCCCAAGAAAAGAGTTGACATGATTCTTGGGAAATTTCCCCAAGGGAAAAGTCTACAAATCGATACCCTCCTAAGCAAACAGCCACCTCAGTTGAGCCCCAGTTCGAGGGTGGATTATATCCTCGGAGGCTCCGATATATGTCAAGACTCCGTTAATTCAATCAAGAGTCATGTACGGAAGGCTGTTTCTAATGCTCAATCTAAGCCTCCCAATCCCGAATACAACACTAAGATTTCTTTCTGGGAAAGCAAGACATCAGATCTCGACAGACCTCACGATGATGCCTTAATCGTCACTGTGAATATAGCAGGTTACGAGGTACCTAAGCTGATGGTTGACACCGTAAGCTCGGTCGACCTTATCTTCTATAACACCCTGAAAGGGATGCAAATAGATGACTACGAAATTATTGGTCAGAAAGCTAACCTTGTAGGCTTCTCCGGGGAAACAGTTACCTCCTTGGGAACCATCAAGCTCCCGGTCATAGCTGGAGGAATCATGAAAATGACCAATTTTGTAGTCATCGATAGACCCTCTCCATTTCATGCGATCCTAGGAAGACCCTGGATTCATAAGATGAAGGCAGTNATAGCTGGAGGAATCATGAAAATGACCAATTTTGTAGTCATCGATAGACCCTCTCCATTTCATGCGATCCTAGGAAGACCCTGGATTCATAAGATGAAGGCAGTAGCCTCCACTTATCACCAATGCGTGAAATTTCCAACACCTGACGGAATAACCACCGTACGAGGTAGCCAGAAGATCTCCAGGATCTGTTACTTGGGAGGATTCGGAATCCTCAAGGAATCACCCCAATAGCAATTACAGATCCAGGAAGGTCGAGAGATGCAACAAAATATTCGAGGTCCCCCTAGGAACCTAACCGAACGAGTTAGCATCGACGACTCTGACCCCGAGAAACAAGTGAACATCGGATCAGAGCTACCTCTCGAAATGAAAAAGGAATTAATCTACTTCCTGAAAAGCAACGTCAAAACGTTTGCATGGACCACCAGCCACATGAAGGGTATAGACCCAAACGTCACCACTCACAAGCTCAATGTAGATCCTACTTTCAAACCGATCAAACAAAAACGCCGTAAGCTAGGCCTCGAAAAAGCCCAACCCGTCAACGACGAAGTAGATCGACTCACGAAAGCAGGGTCCATTCGAGAAGTGCATTACCCCAATTGGCTGGCTAACCCCGTAGTGGTGAAAAAGAAAAACGGGAAGTGGAGAATCTGTGTAGATTTCACCGACCTAAACAAGGCTTGCCCCAAAGATAGCTTCCCGTTACCTCACATTGATCGCCTCGTTGAGGCGACAGCTGGCCATCAGCTCTTGTCCTTTATGGATGCCTTCTCGGGATATAATCAAATCATGATGAATCCTGAGGATCAAGAAAAACCGCATTCATAACCGAGCGCGGGACCTACTGTTACAAGGTAATGCCATTCGGATTAAAAAACGCAGGAGCTACCTACCAAAGGCTCGTGAACAAAATGTTCGCCGGACAGCTCGGAAAAACCATGGAGGTATACATCGACGATATGCTGGTTAAATCCTCAGCTGGGGAAAATCACATCTCCCACCTAAAAGAATGCTTTGATATCCTCAACAAATACGATATGAAACTAAACCCCGCAAAATGCACCTTCGGAGTGCCCTCGGGCGAATTTCTCGGTTACCTCGTAACCGAGAGGGGTATCGAAGCCAACCCGAAACAGATAGCGACCTTCCTGGAAATGCCGTCACCTAAGACAACCAGGGAGGTACAAAGACTGACTGGACGAATCGCCGCTTTGAACCGATTTATATCCACGTCCACCGATAAATGCCTCCCATTCTACAAACTTCTAAAAAATAATAAGAAGTTTCTATGGGACGAGAAATGCGAGGAAGCCTTCAAACAATTAAAAGCTTACCTCTCCGAGCCTCCGATCCTATCTAAACCAGTAACGGGAGAACCCCTGTACCTATACCTCGCCGTATCAACTGCTGCGGTTAGCGGCGTACTGGTACGAGAGCAGCAAAACGAGCAAAGACATGTCTATTACACAAGCAAAAGTCTAATAGACGCCGAGACTAGATACCCTACAATGGAAAAGTTAGCTCTGGCAGTCGTAACAGCTGCCAGAAAGCTACGACCTTACTTCCAGTCACACTCGATCGTGGTAATGACCTCACAACCAATACGCACGATTCTGCATAGCCCTAGCCAATCAGGACAATTGGCTAAGTGGGCCATAGAGCTCAGCAAATACGACATCGAGTATAGACCCCGAGCAGCCATAAAAGCTCAGGTCCTCGCCGATTTCATCATCGAGCTATCGTCCGAACAACTAGATCCGAGAACTGAAGCTCCGGAATGGAGCCTGTATGTCGACGGAGCCTCATCAAAACAAGGTTCCGGAATCGGTCTAAGGCTGACCTCGTCGACCGGAGAAACCATCGAGCAATCCTACAGGCTCGGATTTAATGCTTCAAATAACGAGGCCGAATATGAAGCGCTAATCGCAGGGTTAAGACTCGCCCTAAGCCTCAGAATCCGAGAGCTAAATGCCTACAGTGACTCACAGCTGGTAGCTAGCCAGTTTCATGGGGAGTACGAAACAAGGGACGAAAGAATGGGGGCATACCTCGAAGTCGTACAAAGCCTCACTAAACAGTTCAGCAAATTCGAGCTAACGAGAATCCCACGAGGAGAGAATTCCTCAGCAGATGCGTTGGCTGCATTAGCGTCNGCCAGTTTCATGGGGAGTACGAAACAAGGGACGAAAGAATGGGGGCATACCTCGAAGTCGTACAAAGCCTCACTAAACAGTTCAGCAAATTCGAGCTAACGAGAATCCCACGAGGAGAGAATTCCTCAGCAGATGCGTTGGCTGCATTAGCGTCCACATCAGACCCCCTAGTAAAACGAATCATACCTGTAGAAGGAATAAAAAAACCAAGCATCGACATAGCTACCAAAGCTGAGATCGATAGCAAACCGAAAGAGCAAACAGAAGGTAGCTGCTCCGAATCAGCAGCAACCCAAGTTCTAACAACATTCTGGTTTCCAAAAACCAAAACTCGCAAATTCAAAAAGCACACCACCGGGGGCACGACCCAGCCTCCAAGCCCACTTGTCTTCAGAGTAAACACTCGCAGAACGAGATACTCCCCTGAACCTGAAACTTCAGCCGAAGACTCGATCCCAGCCCCGGAAGTTAACGACATTCCTCCAGATTTAGGTTCCAGGGAACCTAACCGAAGGATTACCCCCGGGGGCACGACCTCCGGCCGTAACAACACCCGGGAACCTGATCCAGCACAAGGACCTCCTTCGTCCCTTCACGACAAAATCATAGGAAGAGAGGACTGGAGAATCCCAATCATGCAGTATATTTCGGAGGGCAAGGTCCCCCCCCCATAAATGGGAAGCTCGAAAACTTAAAGCAATAAGCGCAAGATACTGCATAATGGAATCTATCCTTTATAAGCGAAGCGTATCAGGATACCTGAGATGCGTCCACGGCCTCGACGCTATTAAACTCATGAAAGAAATGCATGACGGCTCCTGTGGAAACCACTCCGGTGGTAGAGCCTTAGCTATCCGAATCAAAAGGCAAGGCTATTTCTGGCCCACCATTATCGCTGACTGTGAGGTCTACTCGTCCTCATGCGACAGATGCCAGAGATACGCACCTTTTATACATCAACCATCAGAGAAATTGTCCTCGATATCTGCCCAATACCCGTTCATGAGATGGTACATGGATATCATAGGACCGCTAGTAAAATCAGGAAGAAGAAAGCAAAAGCTACCCTTCCTTTTAGTCCTAACAGACTACTTCACCAAATGGATAGAAGCTGAAGCTCTTCAGCGGGTAACTAAAGTCGAAACCGAACGACTCGTATGGAGAGACATCATATGCCGTCACGGCGTCCCATACGAAATCGTAACCAATAACGGGTCACAATTCATATCTAAGGACTTCAAAGCATTTTTCGACAAGTGGAAAATTCGTCTCACTATGTCAACACCTCGATACCCTCAGAGAAACAGTCAGGCGGAGGCTGCTAACAAGTCGATATTAGCAAACCTCATGAAACGTCTCGGAATCAGTAAAAGCTCTTGGTTTGAAAGACTACCTTAGGTGCTTCGGGCATGCCGAACCACCCCATGAAAGGCTACAGAAGAAACTTCTTTCTCCTTAGCCTACGGGATGGAGGCTGTCGTCCCAGCTGAAACCATCATCAAGAGCCTCCGCCGGGAACTCTGTACATTTAACCCCAAAACCAATGATCAGCTCATATTAGATAACCTCGATTTAATCGAGGAACGGCGAAACCAAGCCTTGCTTCGCATTCAAAACTACCAATAAGCAATGACCCGACATTACAACTCAAAAGTCAGGTCCCGACAATTCGTTGCAGGAGACCTAGTACTTAAAAAAGTTTTCAATCATACCAAAGAGCCGCGCGCTGGGAAACTAGGAACCAACTGGGAAGGTCCCTATCGGATCATCCACATAGTACGACTTGGCGTTTACAGGCTCCTGAAGGTACGAACCTGGGTACCTGAAATCCGATCATGGAACGCCATGAATCTCAAGAGATACTATCATTAGGTACCTAAACTCCCTGAACTACGTTAGGCTTGATCCCTTGACTGGGTACGTAGGCAACTCTGTCATGAATGCAGCCCCAACCTCGTTTCAGCATTCTTTTCACCATAGCCAAAGGGGGCAGATGTTTAAAAACACATAGCCCAGACAGCAACTGTATGATTGCTACAACGCGATGTATTCTATAAAAGTTATCAATGAAGCGATTACATGTAAACATTTTGAGTTTCCTTCAAACAAATCCAGGTCCCTACGAACCTGGACCTAAGGTCTTAAAATCCTTCAAACAAATCCAGGTCCCTGCGCACCTGGACCTGAGGTCTTAAAATCCCTCAAACGAATTCAGGTCCCTACGAACCTGAACCTAAGGACTTAAAATTCTTAGTACATTCAGAAGTCTTGAAAACTTACGAACGAATCCAGATTTACGTGAATCTACCCTTAAATGCCTTAAAAGCTCTTTGGAAAGAATTTAGACCCCTTAAGATCTTAATCCAATCTCGAAGATCCAGGAACTCATTCCTGAAAATCTCAGGACCAATCACAATCGAAATCACTGTGACCTCTAAGGTCACAAGGTCAGCTGTTAACAAGATCCGCGATCTGATTCCGGAAAGATCACATGAATCCCACACTTAAAACGTTACAATACATGACTCGAGTTTACACTTCGAAGTCAAACAAATCCAGGTCCCTACGAACTTGGACCTAAGGTCTTAAAATCCTTCAAACAAATCCAGGTCCCTACGAACCTAGACCTAAGGTCTTAAAATCCTTCAAACGAATTCATGTCCCTACGAACCTGGACCTAAGGTCTTAAAATCCTTCAAACTAATTCAGGTCTCCGTGAACCTGAACCTAAGGTCTTAAAATCCTTCAGACTAATTCAGATTTCCACAAACCTAAACCTAAGGTCTTAAAATCCTTAGTAACCTCAAAGGTCTTAAAATCCTTTAAACAAGCTAATTCAGGTTTCTAAGGTCTTAAAATCCTTAGTAACCTCAAAGGTCTTAAAATCCTTTAAACAAGCTAATTCAGGTTTCTAAGGTCTTAAAATCCTTAGTAACCTCAAAGGTCTTAAAATCCTTTAAACAAGCTAATCCAGGTTCCCAAAGAACCTCATTCTAAGGTCTTAAAACCCTTAACAAAACTCAAGGTCTTAAAATCCTTCGAAAACAATTCCAGGTTCCCAGAACCTCATTCTAAGGTCTTAAAACCCTTAACAAAACTCAGGGTCTTAAAATCCTTCGAAAACAGTTCCAGGTTCCCAAAGAACCTCATTCTAAGGTCTTAAAACCCTTAACAAAACTCAGGGTCTTAAAATCCTTCGAAAACAATTCCAGGTTCCCAAAGAACCTCATTCTAAGGTCTTAAAACCCTTAAGAAAACTCAAGGTCATAAAATCCTTCGAAAACAAATCCAGGTTCCCAAAGAACCTCAATCTAAGGTCTTAAAACCTTAACAAAACTCAAGGTCTTAAAATCCTTCAACAAAAAAATAAAAAATAATAAAATAATAAAAAATTTCAGGTTCTCAAAAACCTCAACCTAAGGTCGCAAAACCCTTAGCAGCGTTCGAGATCTAAAAGAAATCGCAAGTAAATTCAGGTCCCAGAAACCCATTCTCGGGACCTCTCGCTAAAAGGCTACGGGACCTGTTATCAACAGGCTCCCCGACCTTCACCCGAAAGTTTCCTAGACCTCATGTCTAACGACTAGGGACCTGTTACTAACAGGACCCAGAATCCTTCGTTCAAGGAAGTAAAGACTTCTACTTAGACGATCGAGTTCGTACTAAGGAATTCATCAAAACATCGACGAAACCCTTAGCGAAAAAGTTTGATCCCAGTCAAGATCAAATCAAAATCTTTATAAGTCGAAGGCATAATAAAACGAAACAAGAATTTAAAAGCCTCCACAGGCTACTTAAGTTCGAAGATCTTAACAAAGCAAAAGTTTAAAGGCCTCCTCAGGCCACAAGTCTTAACAAAGATAAAAAGAAAGCCCATTGGACAGAAGTCCTGGGAACACGAAGACATAATCGCTACCTCAACAAAGAGAAAGAGATCAGGCGGTTGAGCTTTAGCTTTCGAGAAAAGAGGTCTCATCTCGAAAGCTGGGGGCAACTGTTGGGCCCAAATATGGCCCGCTAGCTGAGACTAATGGGCTCGAGCGATAAGAGTTGACAATGGGCCACTGTAAGCCCATTGGCAATTAATCTTTTGAGAAAAGAGTTAAAAAGAAGCCGGAGGTTGTTTGCTAACAAAGGGACGTCAGCAAAATAGGTCACGGAAGAGAGCTCCGGACCTCATTTGCAAAGAGCTAACGGGAGTAGCTCAGGCTGGTTGCGCAGGACCCGGTCAAAAGGAGGCTGTTGAGAATCCCCCAACTCACGGAGCAAATCTCGGAGGTTGGTTAGGATCAGTCAAACGTGGCTTGAGGCTATTTAAAGAGAAACAAGATGAAGAAGAAAGGGGTTCTCTCTCGATTCATTTATTCTACCATTTACACGTATCTTAGTTCACAAAACATTCTCATAAGTCCTTGTAATCTTCAGAATCATCTTTGTAATCATCTCTTTACCAAAAACATCAATACAATCATAATTCATTCTCTAAGTTCTAACGGGATTCAGCCCACGTTATCTTCTCTCCACTCTAAACCTAACCTAAAATCAGGAAGTGAGTTTTATCCCTCACAGTTGACAAAAAAATTCAAATGAAACATAAAATCGAGGTCCAAGGCTCATTAATTTATTTGCAGTAGAAAAGCAGCGAGCTATGCGATTGGATTACAAAGTAGTGGACCGAGTCATACTTATTGATTTATGAGATGTCACTTTCTCAGTTCCTCTACTGTTTCTAGTTCCTTAGAGCATGATTATTGGTGAGACTAATTTCTAAATCCCTAGATTAGTTATTGTTATTTTGATGTTAAGAGAAAAAGTTAAGGACAATGTTAAAAGTTAGGATTATTGGTAGGAAATTTCTTTAATTCCACAAAGACATTTACCAACTGGTGAGAGTAGATTGCGTGAAAGCTCACATATATACAAGGAAGAAGAATCATTAGCAGGTTCATAACAGAACATTTGAGACTTTGCATTCCAAAAAGACTCTATTACAAGGCAAAAAGACTATTAAAAGCAAGAATAAACCTTAGCAAACGCAACAAACGCTTCAGTTTCATCTGTGTTCCATCTATATTCAGACTCTGAGACTCCAACAAAGACATTGCTGTTCTCTAACAACACCAAACACTCTCTAGTAAGCTGAGAGCTCCAACAAGCGCTAGCAATAGAACAATTCTTAAACTGATGACCTCCAATATAGTTCAAAAGAACAACTCTTCCCGTTCGCTTTTTTATGTGAGCTGCATATAAAGAAGGCAGACTTTAGTGATGAGTTATGAAGTACCTGGAAAAATCACAAGCTGAGATTATTCAAGCGCCAAACATAAACTGAAAGTTATCTGACATTGGCTTTTAGACAGGAAAGAAAGACATACGAAGGATATTCGATATGAATAACCACAGCTTCTTTAAGCAACCTTTTGGCATTCTCTAAACCCTTGATGCTTTCCCACTTCACATTTGGATTCCCACGGATGATGTCCTTGAAAAACAAGGATTCCCACAAACCATGAAACACACAAACCAATTAATGACAAAAAAAAATTACAAGAAGTACATAAGATGATTTGCCTACTCAGACTCTCAGCGAGAGCACGAGTTTCTGCAGATTCAAAAGGTGGGAACATTGACTTTTTCCTGCAGAAAGAAACATTAAAGTGTTTATGCTAACCATTCCTTAGATCCCAAACACTATGATACAAGGAAAAAGGTAGAAAAGCAAAAGGAAACCAAAGGTCTTACGACTTCTCACGGATCCCATTGGCCAAGCCAGTGTTACCCTCCTGCAATAATCACAAAGCCCAAAACTTTAAGTCATCTTTAGGAAAATAGAACACAATAGACATTATTTCTCTAAGCACTTTACAAAACCCAATACTTTCAGTCATCTTAGGAAAAAAGAATAGAACAGACATTACTTCTCTAAGCACTTCACAACGATTAATTACAGGAAGCAATGAACATGAAATCTCTCTAAAGCTTTAAGAAAAGGCAAAAAAAAAGTCACCTGAGCTGAATTGGTGACGACTTGGGAACCTTCTTCCTTGTTGCTGGATGATCCATCTTCTGGGTTTGATTCTTGGGACTCTTCAGGAAGTTTCTTCCTCCCAAACTTGGCATCATAAAACGTTTTAAATTTCTAATAAATACATAGACTTTTCTCTTGAAAAAAATTGATTAATCCTCAAAGCTCACGCATTTGATTGTAGAGAAATCGAAACGGGATCCTTATTGACTCACTAAAAGTAAGGAATGCGAGAAAACAAAGTCTTCGAGGTTTACCAGAAAGCTCCAGCGGGCGAGAGAAGGCTCATCGGTCGCCATCGTTGATGGATCTCAAAGCTCAAGAGGAGAAGCAAAGAGAGAAGATCAGAGAAGAAGACATGAAGGTATGCGGTGAGTGCCACGTACCCTTTAAGGATAATTTTGAAAACTTCTTAATTAAGAAGTGTCCTTATGTTTTTCCTCAATTTTGATTTAATTTTGGGCCATTATTACTAATATATGGCACTAAGATACACCGATAATGGTGCTCTTATTATTGAATATGGAAAAATCATATTCTTTCCCTAAAACTAAGTGATGGGTCAAGTTCACATCTTTCTTTCACGTTATGAACTGTTACTGTATTTGTATTCAAAAAACAAATAATCAGTAACATGTTTGCTTCTCTGTACTTGTGGTGTGTAGTCCATCTTTTCAGAATCTCACTACGGTCATTTCCCAAAACAAGACTACCCTTGTATAGTTGGTATGAAGGGATTGTGTGAACACAAAATAAACTAGCTTTGTAAGAAGTAACCAAAGACAACATTTTATTCTGCCTCCCAGTCTCCTACAACGAATCCGGTGTTGCCCCCATTCAAGAAGAATATTAACTTGGGCAAGACGCCATCTTTCCTACGATGGATTTTTTGTTTTGGAAATAGAATGGTGACATGTCCTCCTTATGTTAAAACACTAATGAATTGCCTTTTTGAAGTTTTCGTTTATTTTTGTGCCCTCTTGGAATTTTTTACAATATCAAAGCAAAAGAGTATCGCCCACCGTGGGGCTCGAACCCACGACCACAAGGTTAAGAGCCTTGCGCTCTACCAACTGAGCTAGACGGGCTTGATGCTAGGTAAGGTCACAAAGACATATTGATTTTATCATTTACCAAAGTAGTGATAAGTACGAACAAAGATTTATCAAATACATTTGAATAAGAACAAATACGGCTTTGATGACATATAATGCATTCTCCAAGACGAAACAAAATAAAATGCGAGAAAAGAGCAACACCCAGTCCCGACACACACCTATATGTCATGACCCACATTTGTCGGACGCAGCAGTTTTCATGTGAACTTAAAGAAAAGCAGTTAGTAACAACTTTGCAGAAATTTATAGAAGAGACACCTGAAAAATATCAATTACTAGTATTACTCCCCTTATCTTTTTTTTTCGTGAAGCTGTCTAGTTTTGCCTACATCTTTTCCACAAGTAACTTCTTCAACAGGACCATATCTTAATTTACTAATTGGACTTGATTCCTCCCTTCTGCTTGTTGCTCTTCTTGGACGACTCTTTGATCTACAAACAAAGCATATTTTGATAAAACATCACGGTCTATAGCTTCTTCTTCAAGAGGTCAGGCAAAGACCAACTGTGCTTACCTGGTCAAGAAGCTTCCTTTGGAATCGGTAACCCTAATGAGGAAGAATAATATGTAACCACATGGTTAATGTTTTAAAGCTAGAATTGGTGTATCAATTTGGTTAATTTTGTTTTTGTTGAAACACTTACCTTGTCAGTTCCATAAATGTAATCACAATAAGTAAAGACTGAAGCGAAGTTGCTCTGGCTTTGTCCTCCAACGTAGTGATGGTAGTCATGGTACTCAGCACCACCATAGAAAGGGATGTATTTTGTTGGACTCCATGGAAAATCATATCTGCAATGACAACATACAAACCCCATAACTTAACATTTTTACCCAAAAATACAAAAAAAAAATTAACGCCATTTTCCAAGGTCAATCGAGATACATTGCAAACTTTTCAAGCAAGCAAGAAAACTTATTAAGTTATCTAAGTGAGCGGAGTTTCTCTTACCGCACTTGTCTCTTGCTTTAGATGTTTGGGTTACTTACAAAAGTTAAATTATAGAAAAGTAGAGCCTATCTAGTTGTTCACCAAAAGTATCTATACTACTAACCAGTTCCCAAACAATTCACAATAGCTTGAAAAGCCTAAAAAGTATTAGAATAAAAAACCTAATACCTAACTTAGCCCCAGTTGTATAAAGGTGAGCCACTATTGTATGATGTATCTACCACAGGCGTGGCCTCTTTTATATATATAATATATATATATACATAAACTAACTAAGGAAAGATGTACGAAACAATACAAGTGATATAATGCAGTCACTTATTAATATAACGAAGAAAAAGTTATAAACTGTAAAGTAACAACAAAAAAAGGAAAGAGATCTGTTATTTGATTTCTGTAAAACCACGCCCTTACCCACTGTGAGTCTCTATAGCCTCAATTTGTCTTAAAGCTATCCACAACCAAAAGGTTATCATGTGACCTGGAGCAATCGCTGGTCCCATAAACGTTGGGACTCCAAGAAGCAACACTTCAGCCCAATGGGCATAAGGTGCAGCGTATCCAATAGGAGCTGTGTACTCATGATGAACACGATGAATGTTCTCGTATCCCCACTTACTGTGGAAGAATCTATGCACCCAATAGTTTGTGTAGTCTTCTATCAAGAAGTAGACGAACAACTGTGGCAGCATCTCTGAAAGTGTTGGTAATGGCAACCCAGATCGTATCCCAATCATCTGTATTTTTTGAAGAACAAGAACGTAAATGATGTGATGAAACATTCAGGATTCTGTCAATATAAGATTCAAAGATTACCTGAATAGAAGGATAAGAAACGAGTTGTAACGGACCAACGACGAGGATGAACATCTTCATGACGTCTTTGTAACACCCGAACATGTCGGACAAGGAGTAGTTTACTTTGGGTTGGATCTTGTACCGGTCGAACCACCCAGAAGCGGATCGAGCCAGTTCGACGAGAACCAGAGGGAGAGGAGCTAGAGAGAAGACGAGGAATAGGAAGAGAATGTTGTGGCAGTAGAGATAGTAGTCTGACTTTGTGGCGGAGTAATCGAACCAAACTGTCTCCAACCACGTGAGGTTTCTTCCGAGCGCGAAGGAAGCTTCCTCAACCGTTACGTAAGGAATCATGATTGTAAAGTTTCTTGGTTTCTCAGGCGAGTTTTCGACGGAGATTTGCTGACGTGGAGATCTGATGATCTGGGGAGGAGGTTGAGAGAGAAGAGAAGAAGAGAGTGTTTGTTTGTTATATAGTTGGCGAATATTTTGGCTTGAGACGTGATCAGTATTTTTTAAATAACTAAATTGCCACAAATATTTTTAAATTGGATTTCCTTTTGTGTCAAGTCTTATATTTTCATTGGAGAGTTAATTTGATATATATATATATACTTTCTTACGGTGGAATTAAAAAGGAAAAATTTCTTTATTGGTGTACATTTTGTAAATTTTTAATAATGGGCTAAATTATAAACATAAAGTAACTAGATTTTTATCTTCTTTTGTTAATGCTTTATAGGACTACTAAGTCAATGACTTTTTCAAATATATTAACTTCTTAGAAAAAACTGTATAAAATTCAGAATAGTTCCATCTTTGTAAATTTATATAAAGTTTATCTTTTGTCAAAACTTTGTTTTTAAATTAGCAAACGATATAAAGATGACACAAATAGTCAGACTTAGTGATGATTTCTTCTTTTTTTTTTTTCTTTTTATCATGAAACAATATATTGTAAATAATCTTTAGAAATTATAAAGCAACATCTATGTGACACCAATTTAGATAGCATTTAGAACATTAAAGCGTATAAATTTACCAAAATATCATATGAATCAGGAGATGATAAAAGTCTTTATTGTGGACAAGACGGAGAACCTCAGGAAAAGGAGAAAACGAAATGAAAGCAAGTTTTTACGTAACATCCAAAGTAATGAACCATGTGAAGTTTTTACATAATATCCAAAGTAATGAACCACACATGGATGGTCTATTGGTAAGCAAATTCATGTGAGTTAATGATTTGGATTAGAAGTAATCCAACAACACTAAATATGTAATAAATATATTTGGATTAGAAGTAATCCAACAACACTAAATATGTAATAACAAGGTGATATGTTTTTCTATTTCTCATTGCGAACAACCAGATCTGTCTTCCACCAGTAGACAGAGTTTCAAGAAACGAATCGGTTGGGTGTCGATCCGTCAGATACGCCTAAATTATCCTAAAAAATATTCAATATAATGAATTTATAAGAGAAGAAACAATTTCAGAAATTCCTTAAATTTCTTAGCTAGTGCTTTGTATGTTAAGTCGACTAACCCATTAACAAAATAGTGTTTTTTTGTTAATTATGCGTCAAAACTTATACATTTTCATGTGAAAGATTCATTATTTTAAGAAATTGGTTAAAATATCCTTATAAATAAAATATTCAATCAAAAATATTGTAATATTTGGGTTTAGAATTTAATGATTAAATTTATGATTTACTGTTAATAGGGTGAAGTTGATTTGTAAACTTTCTAAATGATTTAGAGGAGTTAATTTAATCTTATTTCATCACAAACTTAAGATATTTATGAAAACAATTTGAAGACATTTTGAAAAATAGTATCAGATTTTTGGTAAAATTAGAATGTCCCCTAATATTTCCATGTTGAAATTAGAACAACCGTTAACAAATCGGTGCACTGTGAAATCTTGTAACTATATTTGGGAAATATAATCTGTAACTACGATTATTGTCTTCGGTATCTAACAACACAAAAATTATGGACCAAATTTTCTAGACGTTTTTAAGAGAACAATAGAAAAGGATTAACAATTTCAACTTTAAGGAGTTTTTTTTTGTCAACTTCACGTTTCATTAAAATTTCCAAGAGTCAAGTGATACAATTTTTGATAAACATCCTTATATATTAATAACGAAACATTTTAAAAATTATAACATGTAGTTTGTACTAATTAAAAAACGCTCTGCTGAGTTGTAACGTAATTGAACATCTAACTTTGCTTACGTGGCGGTTTGAAAATCAATTCAGAATTTTGCTAGTCCAAATTAAATTGTTAAGAATATACTGTCTCTTATGTACCATTCATTTATCAAATTAGAACTTATTATATATTATTTCCTTAAGTAAAACCTATGGAATGATCTAATGTGATTAAGATATATGATAATTAATGATTTATATAATAAAGATTTGCTAACAATTTGTATACTTTTTTAATCATTTTTGTTTGATTAATTATTATTAAAATAAATTACACAATTAAATTAATCCTATAACAAAACTTAATTTTTTTTTTGTATATGTTGTATTTTGAATTTTTCAAAATGAGTATAAATTACTAAAACTGTTAAAAATCTCACATAAACTTTTGTGATCAAGGTTTAAATCCTTTTCTATAATAAGATACAATGATTATAAAATCATCACTACAAGAAAACAAAGCATTTACTAGGAAATTTTACTAGGAAAATTCTTCCTCGTAAATTTACTAAGCCTTTACTAGGATCTTACGAGGAAAGCAAATTTCCTCGTAAGCTCCTCGAAAACTTACGAGGAAACAATTTCCTCGTAAGACCTTAGTAAATTTAGGAGGAGCTTACGAGGAAAAAGTACTTTTCCTC
>CAKOAT010132044.1:65074-77394 GCA_932364175.1 Eruca vesicaria subsp. sativa
GCTTACGAGGAAATGTTTTCCACGGCTTTACGAGGAAATCTTTCCTCGTAAATTAGCTAGGCCTTTACGAGGAAAATAGCCTTTACGATGAACGTCTTTCGACGAAACACGTTTCCTCGCTATTTCCTAGTAAAGGGCCCTTTACTAGGAAATAACGAGGAAAACCCGTCCTAGTAAAGGACGTGTTTTCTTGTAGTGCATATGAATAAATAAATTTATTTTTATAGGTGTTTATATTAATATATATATATTATATTGTTTAAATTAAACTATACATCATATGAAAATACATACTTATATATTTGAAAATGTAATATTTTAATTTCGGAATTTTCATTGTTTTTTAAAACGATTATAAATTATTAAAACCACTAAATAATATAAACCATTAAAAACAATTTCGTCGGTGTAAAGTTTAGTTACGTAAATATGCAAATAATCATAAAATCATATGAGTGGAAATCTCATCTAATAAATATCCATATTAAAAGTATACTATATATCTATGTTAATATCATTTACATTTACCATGCACAAGACACAAGTTTTATCCTAATTGCAAAATACACAACATTATACGTGTACACTCTACAAAAGCTTATAACACATTTTAGGACAGAACCATGCATCCCGAATTCTCTGCTTCCTCAGCAATCTTGACGGTCACCTCTGGTGGTTTCGTCTCCGAACCACCAACGCTACTTTTTCTTCCCTTTTTCAATGCTTCAATGATTCTAAGAACTATACCCTTCGGACTCATCTTTCCGCCATCAGCCGTAGCATTAGTTCAGTCTTCTTACCCTCTCTGATTATTGAAACTAAGAAAGTTGAATCGGTTTAGAGAAAATCCCATGTTGGACCATCAAACGATGCCAACTTTACTAAATCTCTCATCCATCGATCAAATTGGATCCAACTCTTCTTCATCTTTCCGCCCAAAAACTTATTTCATAAAACACAACCTTAAGAATAAACTATTATTGTCAGTGAAAACAAAATTCCAAATCAAAGCAAAAGAGATAAAAATCAATTTACAAAAGAGGGATGTGATCCGGATAAAGCTGGAAGTTTTACCAATCCGAACTAATCTAGAGAAAACATAGAAAAAATGAAAATCAAATATGGGTTCAAATTGAAGACACACTACAAAAAAGAAATTCGACAAGCGAAATCCAAAATCGACTAAGCGAAAGATATATTACAAAACAAAAAGCTTTAAATCCAAAGATTTACAGAAAAAATTCTCTTTTCCATATCCGAGAGAGAGAGAGAGAGAGAGAGAGAGAGAGAGAGAGAGAGAGAGAGAGAGAGAGAGAGAGAGAGAGAGAGTTTTTGGAAACTTTTGATTAATTTTTAAGAAGTTAATTGTTTATTCATCATGAAATTGTAGTTAATTGTATCACTGAACTGCAAATCTTAGTTTTAAAGTCTTACTCCTTCTCCTTCTGTTACATAAAATGTTATTCTACAATTTCAATACAAATTTGTCTATTAAATTTATCTTTTAAAACAACCAATAAATAAGATCTATTATTTATTATACAATGTACTTAATCTCCATGAAAATGTCAAAATAACATTTATAATGAAAAGTATTCTGCTTTTTTGAGCTCAACACAATTATTGAAGATGCTTATTGGCAATGTTTTCAGTCATTATCAAAGGCCGCAGCTGTCAGTCAAAAGAAATCATTGACAATGTTTAAGATTCAGACTGAATTGGCTATATTAATGCAGAGGCAAGAGACAAGAGACAAGGTGTTCACATATTTTGCATTGTTAGGTATTAAACTAATTGTTGTTCAAAAAAGTATTAAATTAATTATTAATTTTTATAAAGAAAATATAAATTGAGAAGTGAATATTATTCTAATTTATTATTAAGTATTAGACTCTTTTTTTTTTATAAAAATTATAAAAATCATCTGAAAAATAGTTTTTTCTGGATAATTCTTTTTTGCACCAAAATTATTCTATTTCCTTTTCAGGATGAAATATACAAGATTTTCTGTATGTAATTTTGTTTGAGTTGGCATGGCGTCTACAGACTTGTTCTCTCGACATTTGTGACTCATTAGCCATGTTCGTTACATGAACGTTACTAGCAGCGTCAGCGGCAAAGAAAATACAGTACGACGAAGGTAAATTAACCGGTATGGAAAATTAAAGTGGATACTATCAGTCAGTTTTATGCGTTCCTTTTACGCCCACTTGAACGCAGCGTCAATGCAGTTGGATGCTTAAATTTTATGCGTTCCTTTACTCCCCATTGATTGCCGCAGCGTCAGGATAAATAGGCTGACATTAGTTTCACGAACGGTGTGTTTGCCGATGTGATAGGTTTAATTTGTAGCCGCTGACGCTGATTTCAGTGTTGATGAAAAGAACACGGTATTCTTGTAAATTATATGACTTTCAAGTGAATTTAATGGTTAAAATCGCTACGACCGATTTTTTTCCCAAAATGATTATATTTATTGGACTCGCTCATCTAAAAATTAACTTAAGCAGAATTAGTAGATTAGGTTACCAATTCTAACCTTTTTCATTTTCTAATAAAAAAGGCTGGTTTGAGATAAAATTTAAAACAAACTTTATAAAAATGTTTCTAACATCCATGCTCATGCGTGCCTGCATCATGAATCTTTGATAGTACATACTAAATTTTTGTGTTGTTATACTGAGATCAGAGGAAATTTCACTTATACCACTTTGGTGCTACCACTTTTCATGTTTACCATTAACAAAGGAATATTTTCAAAAATACACTTTTCATTAAAGATTAAAATACTCGTATACCCTTGTTCTTTATATATATATAATAAATATTTAAATAAATAAAAAAACAAAAATATTTTTTTTTTTTTTCGAATTATTCCGAATACCCTAAATCCTAAATTATAAACTCTAAACCCTAATCCATCAAAACCTTATTAAAATTGTTAAGTTTAATTAGTTAAATGTATAATAGTATTTTGCCTATTAAAATTTTAATGGTAAAGTTGGTAGGTGTAAAGTTGAAAAATAGCATCTTGAAAGTGTTATTTCTGGCAATTTCCTTTGAGATAGACTATTCCCTCCGTTTTATTTTAGCTGTTGTTTTAGATTTTTGCACACGGATTAAGAAAAAAATTATTTTTACATATTTTAAAAATAAAAACATAATTATCTATACACCTAACCACATTTCAACCAATAAAAAAATAGAAAAATATACAAAGTTAATAAATTTTGCAATTGAAACTATAAAATGACATGTATTTTAAAATAATTTTTTTTCTCTATAATGATATGTAAATTGAAATGGAGGGAGTATTAGGTTCAATGTAAATTCCCTTTCAGTGATTAATTTGTCGTCACGCTCATTTGAATTTCAACCGAACTAAGAAAATCATTAACTGGTCTAAAAGTGTTGATTAACGTAATAATCCGTATATATCTTTGCGGCTAAAAAGATCAATTTCCTATTACGCATGCAAATTGCAAAACTGTGATTTTACTCTGTTCATAATTATTGGTCAAATACCTTTGGACCATCAGTGACGTTTGTAGCGATATATATTGCCGACAAAAAAATATTATGGTGAAAAGAATTAAATTATTAACTTATTTCTTGTCAAAATTGCTTATCTTTGAGTCCGATATTAAGAAAAAACAAGTTCGTTGACAAAAACAAAAACAGTTTTCTTTACGAGATAAGGGTGTATTACATATTGAAAGATTTTGATGGTTTGATGGAAGCGATTAATATAAGAGCGAGTTAGTAGTCATTCAAAGATCGAGATTCTTATTGGGGTAATGAAATATACGAGGAATCTTCATATACAACGGACACATAATTCAAAACCTCACAGCCTTCCATATAATCCAAAAAAACAACTGTCGTTTATTGTTCATAAATATACAAAATTATCAGTTTGATTTACATAATCTATATGACTTTGTTTAAATTATTGACAAAAGTATAATAAGAAAAAATATTTTTTTTCTCTATCTACTACCGCCATACATATATATATATATATATTCTTTTTTATATAAAATGTTAAATTATATTAACGGATATAGATATTTCAAAAGTTTAAAGTATTAGGATTTGAATTCGTCGGATCCGAGATTAAAATATCTTATTTCAGTTTTGTGTCTTTCGGATATCCAGATTTTAGATATCTATCTAAATATTATGACCTATGAGTATCCAAATTTAGATTTGGATCCAGAAAAATAATTAAAAATAAAATGTATTCCTAAAAATAATACAGAAATTATATATGTACAAAAAATTTAATATATTTATATGATAATATTATTATTAAAAGTAAAAATAATACTATAAAACTAATTTTATGTATAATTATTAAGTATTATTAATAAAATTAAAAATTAATATTTTCAAAATTACGGGTCTTGATTCGGATATCCGCATCAAAAGATTTAGATATCTAGATTCATATCAAGTTTAGACCAATCCGAGATTTTACTATTCGGATCCGAAACTGGACACCTTGAATATCCTATTTCCAGAGTAGATCGAGAGAAAATCTCAGATCGGATCCGGATGCAACGATAGTAAGTCCGAGGCCTAACACTTAACCATCTTCGACAGAAAAACACTGATTTCATATTAGGACATTCAGAAATTTGGCAGTCACAAGAGCAGGAGTCTTCATCGTTGTTGCCACGAGTCCATCCTAACCCTGCCTTCAAAACTTCATTAGTAGCAACGCACGCTAATTGCTTCTCCGAAAATAAACAAAACAAATACTTCCTCTGCTTCGAATTAGTTGTCATTTTAGAGAAAAAAATTTGTTTCAAAATAAATGTCGTTTTAGAGATTCCGAGGTAAAATTTATTAGTTTTATATAATATTATATTTTTCTATTGGTTGAAAAATGATTAGGTATATAGGTAATTGTGTTTTTTCTTTTGAAAATATGTAAAATTAAATGTTTACTTAATCTGTGTGTAAAAACCTAAAATGACAAATAAAATAAAACGGAGGGAGTACTTATTAACGAGAAACATCACATCCGACGGTAACCTTTTTGAGCAGCAAGAGAAGCCGCCTTCAACCACCATTCTCGAGCTTGGGAACTACATAAATAAAGAGACCTGCAACACATAGCTGCCGTTTCTATTGATCATCAAAACCCAACTAGATGATTCAATAGTAACCAACTCCGACTGCGAAAAAGCTTCACCTTGACTTGTTGACAATGCTGAATGAAACACACATGGAGTAGGGGTGGACACGTATCAGATATCCAAGGTTTTCAAGGTATTTGTGATTTGCTTCAAATATTACGGATATCTAACTTTGGTATTTGCTTTGCTTCGAAAAAATACGGATATCCGAAAAACAGATATTCGGAAAATAAATATATATTTTCAGATATTTACGAATATTTACGGATATCTCAACCATTTTGATTTATACAAATAATTTTAAAAATTTGATACAAATTTGCTTTGCAAAAATATTTTTAATGTATGATATATAAATAAAAATTAAAAGAACAAGTGAATTTACATATTTTGTAATTTTTTAAAGTTTAAGTTACAATTATAATAACACAAAATTTAAGAAAAAAATATAATTATCATACATTTTTCTCTCTTTTTAAGTAATGTTTTTATATAAGTAATAATGTGAATAGAATTGTTCAAAATCATGTCCTAGAATAATAATTATATAATTTTATATATTTAAAATTTAAATATAGTACAGATATACATATATCTATATATTTCCGGATCGGATCGAATATCCGCTTCCCAAAATTTTAATATTTATGATTTGCTTCGATTTTAACTGATATTGATTTTTAGTATTTTCTTAGATTCAAAAGTTTACGGATATCCGGATCGAATCAAAATGAATAACGAATCAAATCAAATTTAATGGATAAAATGCCCAGTTCTAACATGGAGGAAGTTGAAGGAATCCCACTGAAGATTCAATCTGGTGGATAGCAAAAACATGTAAATTGCTAACAACATTTTTAAAAGGATAATTTGTATTATTTATTGTTTTAACATAACACAGCTAGAGCTGGACCCGTCCGACCGGACAGGTATTTATTTCAGTTTTTATATAAATGAATATTATTTAAATGTCTATCCGTTAATATTTTTAAATATTTATCATATTTTTAAATTTTTATAAACACAACAATCGAATAGTTTATGTACTGTAAAAATAGTGATTCGTGTCCATTATTAAACTTTTGAAAAATTAATATTGACCTATAGATAGTTTGAATAATATTTCTTGTAACATGAAATTGTTTGCCAAATGTAAAAAGAATTTAAATATTTTGATCAGATATAGATAATATGGTAAGATTTAGATACGTTATAAAAAAAAATATTTAGTTATAAACATTAAACATTGTTTTACAAGTAATTCAATATTTTAATTTCAGTATTAAATTTTCTTGTTGAAAATAATTAATAGCAACCAAAATGGTAAAACATATATTTTAGAAATTCTTGAAAAATATATAATCTTAGGTGAGATTTAATTATATTAAAATAATATTCAGTTACAAACAGTTCATGTTTTTTATAAGTAGTTTAAATATATTTAAAATCTTATTGTTCAAAATAATTAATGGTAAGTTAAACATATATTTTAGGAGTATTCATAATATTTTTTTAGTTTCGAATTTAAACTTGAATTTTGTTCAAAATAATTAATGGTAACGTTATACAAATTTAATATTGTTAAAATCGATTTTATATATGAATATTCCTAAAAATCAGCTAGTTTATTTTAGGGAATATACTAAACACGAAAATTAAGTTACAATTGATTTAGGAAATTGTTTAATAATTAGAAAAAGACAATGATTACTTATATATAAGTTCATTTAATTACTTCAGTGGCATGCTATTGTAAATAAAAATGAAATCTAAGGGGTATTTTATATGGGTACTTCTCTTTTAATAATATAGATGAATCCAGAGAAAAATATCACTTAGTAAAGAAAAATTATTTAATTATTTTAGTTATTTAAAAAAAGAAAACTGAGATCGAGAAAATAAAAGATTTTGTGATAAATGCAAAGCTTAATTTATATAAAAAATTATAATAGGAATTATTAAAATTGATGAAGATAATTCAGTTAAATCTTATATGCTTATACTATTTTTTCATCTACAAATAAACAAATTTCAATATGTTTTCTATCCAGTTTGATAACTATATGCTTATAATATTTTTCATCTACAATAAAAGTTATTCAATATGTTTTCTATCGAATTTGATAACTACAACACTACTAATACAAACCAGTACCTACTATTTAGATGTTATAGTTGACAAAGATAAACAATTATATATATATATATATATATATATATATATATAAAATCACATTTATGCTTCCCCCAAAAAAAAATAAAAAAAAAATAAATAAATATATATATATATATATATATATATATATTAAAATCACATTTATAAATATTTATGGGATGATATGTAAAAAACTGAAAATTATTTGATGCTATTATATAAATATTTTGATTTGACAAAGATCAAATATTGGTAGACCTAAGAACTATGATATGATTCGACCTTTCAAATCATTGGTGCGTCACTATTCCATTTCGCCTCATCTTTATCCCGGTTTACTCAATTACATATGATTAAAATTAAAGAAAAAGGCAAAGTAAAGATTTAACATTATAACGAACCCAAAAAGTCTACACTATTTTTTCTGAAGAAAATAACCTAGTTGGATTCATTTGATGACACAATGGTAATAGAAAGCAATATACTTCCAACATACTCCCTCTGTTTCATTATAAGTGTCACTCTACAGCTGTGCACACGGATTAAGGAAACAATTAATTTTACATATTTCCAATATAAAAACACAATTACCCTTACACCTAACCATATTTTAACCAATAGAAAAACAAATTACATAATAAAATTAATAAATTTTGCATTGAAAGTCGAAAATGACACTTATTTTGTAACGCAAAAAAATTCTCTACAATGACACTTAATATGAAACGGAGGGAGTAGTTAGAAAATAAAAGAAATAATGGTTCAAGAAAAACTGATTGTACTGATTTCAGCGCTAATAACTACATTTGTCCTAATGGTTGGTAACTATTAATACTCCTTCCTTTTCGGATTAGTTATTATTCCAAAGGAAAAACATTTGTTTTAATATAAGTGTCGTTTTAAAATTTTGAGACAGAATTTATTAATTTTATATTATATTTTTTTTCTATTAGTTGAAAAGTGGTTAGCTGTATAAGTAATTGTGTTTTTATTTTGAAAATATGTAAAATTAAATGTTTCCATAATATGTATGCAAAATCCTAAAATGACAACTAAAGTGAAACGGAGGGAGTATGATATATGTAAATGTTAGGGGTGGGACGGATCAGATATCCGGGTTATTTTAGGATATCCAGATCCGGATTCAGATATCCTAAAATACCTATCCGGATTTGGGCTTTCCGGATATCCGGACTAAAACTCAAATACCCGCGGATATCCGGATCCGTGTTTCTTTAAAAAAAAATCAAAATTAAATTAAAAATTAAGTATTTATTTATTCTATTAAAATTATTGTTTTGAAAAAATTATAATAAAATAATATAATTAATAATAAAATCAAGTTTTAATTATTTTTAATAAAAATATATAATATATCTATATAAATATAAACATAATTATATTTTAAAAATATTTAGTGGGCCCGAATCCGGATCCGGATTCGCAAAATCACTATCCGGATCCTATCCGGATCCAGATCCCCGGATCCTATCCGGATCCAGATCCCCGGATCCTATCCGGATCCAGATCCCCGGATCCTATCCGGATCCAGATCCCCGGATCCTATCCGGATCCAGATCCCCGGATATCCATTATTTTTGGAGCAGATTCGGATCGGTTAGTGGATATTAAGTTCCAGCCCTAGTAAATGTAAACTTATACGGTAGCTTCTCTTTATAAATTTTGTAAGAATTTATGAATCTAATAAGTAATAATGGACTACTATTCATGATTTTATCCAAAATCTTTATAACTAATAGTAGGCTATACAAATTTAGTTTTTTTTTTTTTTTTTCTGAAACGAAGCACTAATACAAGTTTGAATCTCAGATCTTTGCAGTGTGTCCCAAATTTTTTGCATGACGACTGATTATCATGCTTTTCATTACCCATCGTAGCGTTTCGAACTCAGTATGCAATGCGGATTTTGTTCGTCTTTGGTTTCTCATATCCATTAGCTATGTAAGTCCAGTGCTTTCTATTCACATCCACTAACGAGCAAGGCAAAGGCCATGAAACATCCACTAACCATATATGAGATGATGCTACTGATGTTTGAATCAAATCCATACTTGGTACATTTCCATGAATATGCATGACATTCTCCTTCTGCATATCCTATCAGTTCATGGCGGGTTTCTATCAATCCCTCTGGATAGCTTATACACTCATAAATTAGGGTTTATGTTAATGTGCATAGGAAATAATCTTTAAAAAGAGTGTCTATTGATGATCCTGTATGGAAAATATATATTATTGATATTTCGATCTAATAAAATTGTGTGGTGACCTAAGGGGTATCAGAGAGTAAAAGGGTATTAAGACTATATGTCTGATATCCCAGAGATGGAAGTCCCTTCTTCTTCATCTTGACTGTGGGAGGAGAGGGGTGGATGATAACGGTAACGTGATCTCCAACAAATATCAAGTGCCTTTGACATAACTTTTAATGCCCCAAACTCTTTAAAGTTTTGTTTTGACTGCTTTAGCTCGGCATAGGATATCTTTTCAGCTCGGGATGGGCCTTTGACCTTTGTGAGCCTATTGTCTGTTTGTCTGGCCTTGTGATATTGGACCGGGTTTAGAGTGGGGTGAAACTTGCCTTCAACAATACTACCCCCTCGAAGTCCAGCATTTCCAAGTCATTAGACATGTCGGGTATTGATTCGGATTTATAAAGTATATTTGAGACCCGGGGTTTGTTGATTTCAAACCCGGTTTGAGATTTTGGCTTGACGAATTAATAGCAAGATTTGGCTGATGTAGTAAATCAAATGATCTGATATTTTAATTTAAACTGCTTGTTCTTTCTATATTTCTCAGTTTTGATATCTAGGAAAAAATGAAAGGTTCTTCGTTCTTTCTCCTCTTTTGGTAATTGTTTTTCCAAGTATTTTTCATAGTATTTTGTGATTTTAGTCTGGTTGTCCTTCATCATCTGTCACTTAAGTGTTTTGTTCTTTGCTTTTAAGTTTATCTTTCTGATACAGAGTTTCTGTCAAGTTGCGTAATTCTGAGATTCTTTTATCTAGGGTTTTGTAATGCGGATGATAAGTGCGGATGATTGTGCTTGGTTGTTTGAGTTTTTTTGCTTAACATATACTTTTTGTAGTTTATCAAGTGAAGTTCTTGCCTTTCGTATCGTCTTTTCGGGAGATTTTCTCTCTATCTCCCTCGTCTTATGTTTCCTTATGTGCCTTTGATCTTTTAAGTTTTTGGTGTTTTTGTGCTAGTTGTTCTCCGTATCTTCTTTCAACATGGTGTGTCTAGCTGTTTTCATCCTCAATCTAGCTGAGAGGTCGCCTGAGTCCGTCAAGAAGAGAAAGGAGAATGCGAAAGCTATTTTGGATGCAGCTACTCAGAGGGCTACCTCTGAGGAGGCAAATCGGGAAGAATTTCCTGAAACAGTGGGCGATATGGTTGTTTCTCTGAAGACTACCAAGCCTAACTTTTCTGAAAGAATCATAGCTCCCAAGGCTCCCAAAGAGATTTCTGGAGTTATTAAGGCTGATGGACCTACTCATATGCCTCCTCCACCTCCTTTGATGCTTCCTCCACCTCCCTCATACTCTAGAGGTCATATCCCAGAGTCAGCGGTGAGATAAAAATCTACAGAGGCCTCTCTTCGTCCTTTTAAGAGATAAGATTGGAAGTCGGTTTTGGACCGTATATCTTTGAGGGATTTCTTAAGATCTTCGAACGTGCCTACTTCTTCTGATAGAGATTGTCATCATATTTTGGATACTGAACCTAGTCAATGTTCTGATCCTATCTCCGTGGTTTGGGATCTTATTGTCTCAAAGAGGCTTAGAACGAACAAAGAATAAGCTCTCGCGTTCCTCTATCGTCCTTTGCTCTGAAATGTGAGTATGTCAATTCTTTCATTTTCCTAGCAACACTCCTTTCCCAATGACGAGAAGGATTGTGTATGACTTCAGTGCAATATTCACCTTGTTTTCGATCTTAACTTCCCAACAGAAATGTTCTCCGATCACAACATCTACACGGGCATTTGCATATACAATGCTGATGCAGTCGTTTCTCATAATTTACCATTTTAGGTAACTATTTCTTAAGTTATTAGTGCTAAATTGTATCTCCTGACAGCATATGTGCTGGGTGAAGATGGCTGCAGCCAAGAAAGACGTCCTCAATTATTGGATACCTTGAAGGCAAAGCGGGCTAAGAACCATAAGGTTTCTGCCTACAACGTTACTTTGGAGGGCAGCTAAAAAAATAATGACTGACGCGAAAGCTAAAGAGGAAAAGGTCAAAGATCTTGAGACTTCGAAGCATGGCCTCCGCGCTTGCATGGCTCTGGATCATGCCAAGGTTTTGGCTGAGCAGAGCGAGGCCAATCTCATAAAGGATCTAGCAGACACTGAAAGGGAGAGTGAGAAGGTCACAACTGGCTTGTACTGGTGCAAATATCTCATGAGGAGGAGTTCCAAAGGGTGAATTCATCTAGGGAAAATATTTTGGAAGGCCGACAAAGGGACTCGTCAAGCTTATATTACACTTTGATAATATTACACGAGCTTTGGTCGATTCTAACACTACAAGAAAACTAAGCCTTTACTAGGAAATTTTACTAGGAAAAATCTTCCTCGTAAAATTACTAAGGCCTTACTTCGAGTTTACGAGGAAAGCAAATTTCCTCGTAAGATCCTCGAAAAATTACGAGAAAACGTTTTCCTCGTAAGACCTTAGTAATTTTACGAGGAGCTTACGAGGAAAAAGTACTTTTCCTCGTAAAGCCGTAGTAAAGATTTTCCTCGTAAACGCATAGTAAATGTTTACTACGAAATTAGGAGGAAACTCTTTATTACTACGAAATTAGGAGGAACTGGATAGGAAATATCGAATTTAAATAAAAAACGTGTTTTGTACCTACTTTTCCTAGCAATTTCCTAGTAAATGCTCAGATTCGAAAATTTCTATAAATACCACCTTATGTGATTCATTTGAAACACACCAAAAAAAAATCAGCTATAAGCTTGATCAAACACAAAAAAATGTCC
>CAKOAT010132155.1:15863-26713 GCA_932364175.1 Eruca vesicaria subsp. sativa
AAGCAGTCAAACGTAATAAAGATATTGAGGCTGAAAAATTGGTGAAAGAAGGCCGACCTCTGCAGAAGGGTATAGAAGTTACCCTTTCAGATAAAGATAGAGACATTGCACATCGCTATGTGCTTATGAACATGGCATCTTTGGATCCCTTTCTTGAGTAAGTTATTCTTTATGTTTCAACTACTTTTACTTATAATTTCATTTTCATATACTGTTGTTTAATGTAAAATCAGGATGCATTTGGAAGAGTTAAAACTTAAGGATGCTCGATGTCCTAGAAATGAAATTTTGTTATGGAAAAACCATACCGAGCACTTTGAAGAATAGCTTAAGAAAAAGGTTTCCAACTCCATCTTCTTTTCTTAATTATTGATATCACTCAAATTACCCTAAGGAGTGAATTACTCTCTCAAATACGAGGTTCAGTTGTAGTACTTAGGGATCGAATCCACAAGGAACTAAGGAAGACGAAAGATATAATCTCTAGTGATTATGCTAGGTTGATTAAGTTTAAAAGTAAATTGCAGTTGTGAGCAATGGTGAGTTGCTGAAGAAAATTGGTTTAGGTTTTAAACAATAAAAGAAAGTAGTTAGATTCAAGGTTACTATTCAGAAAATCAGGATTATAATGCTACAAACGTCTTAATAAGTTGCTTGTAAGATATTAAAGAACTTCAACTCCTAGATAAGTCTATTAGCAATCGCTATCTAGACTCGTCCATTGATCTGATTGCCGGCAATATCGACCGATGTTTTGACAGCGATATCGGACGATATAGGTAGCCGTCGATCGATTACTCTATAGGAGTATCGATCAATATAGCTTCAGATCGAATTGAATATGTGTTCACCAAGATCATAGACAGGCTCTCGCTCGTCCCTAGAGGACCTCAGCTTATGTTAGATGATTTCAGGAAGATGATTAACAAGTCTAATCATTCCAGGATCATACTCTAGTTAGCTACTCTAGAGTAAACATTAGGGTTCATCAGGATAATGAATATCACAACTCAAAAATCCATAGTTTGGGCTAATCCCTCATAAATATTTGAACCCCAAATCTAACAAGTGAATCTACTCAGACATGGCTAAGTGATTCATAGCATCAAGGTAATAATAGAAATTCATAAGATTAGAAGATTGAACACTTGGTTCCTTTGAACAACAAATCTCTTTGTATGTTCTTCTAAATCTAGAACTCAATAACCTTTGAATAAAATCGGAATAAGATAAAAAGAATACTTTTATAAATGAAAGAACTAAGAGTATTAAAAAGCATAAAAAGAATAAAAGCATAAAAAGCACCAAAAGGCACAAAAAACACACACTGCCAAAACACATAGGCATAACTATCAATATGAGTTCGATTAGGTTAAAAACTCGTCAGGAGAAATCTAGTAACATTGAGAGAACTTGGGCTTCAAGTCGGCTGAGTCAAACTTGTTCTTCACGCTCGATATCGATCGATGGTACAAGGCGTACATCGATCGATGGAGTATCTCGATTCGTCATCTTCTACGGAAGCGTCGTCGATCGATTACACAGGATGTGTATCGATCGATATGTATCTCTGGACATCGACCTTGTTGTCTGATCTTCATAGTCATCTCGGGAAAACTCTCCTTTAAGCTCCATAAGGGCACCTAAATCATCACTTTACTCCAAAATGCTCCTGAACTTGAAAACATACCTAATAGACTCCAAAAAATATATATATTCATTCTGACTCAGCAAATAGTCATTCTAAAGAGATAAGGTGGTTGGCATTTGGATCAAGAAAATGTTGCTTTAGCACATAAAGGATTCATCATTAATGGGCAATTTTCATACTGATGCAATCAAGCGGAAGACACAAAACACTGGAGTAACTTATGAAGAATTTAACATGTATAGATCAAGTGCTCGAGCTATGAGCTAGGTCTCTGATATGCTTACATATTATGGAGTGATAAAGGAGATTTTACTCATCGACTATCACATGTTCAAAGTGCCACAGTTTAGATGCAACTGGGCCAACACAGGAAATGGGGTAAAAGAAGAAGATGGCTTCACTCTTGTTAACCTTCATATGAACCAAGCAACCTATCTGAATAATCCATCCATTCTACCTTCTCAAGCGAAAAATGTTTTCTACTCTAGGGAAGATGATCATTCAAACTGATATGTTGTTATGAGAGCACCATTTAGAGGTTATCATGAGTTGGAAACAAAAGAGGATTTATGTGGTGCACCTTTGTATGTCCAAGAAGTTGATGATTTGGGTGATGAAGCGTCTGATGATGATAGTATTTATGTTAGCAAGGAATTTGATAAACTCTGTATTCCGTGTGCCCACGCTGTCGCCGCTGCTGTCAATAGAAACCATAAAGTCGAGACTTTATTAGCTGAGGAATACAGCAACCTAAACTGGGGTAAAGCATACGAAGGAAGCATAAACCCGGTGAACATAAACATGGTCAGCGCAACTGAGTCACCAAGTATCAACCTCTTGCCACCAACCACACGGATGGCAGCTGGAAGACCTAGGAAAACAAGGATTCAATCAGCCGGGGAGTTCAGGGTAATAGTTCTTGATTTCCTTGATCACGTTAATGTCGGAAATTGCATTTACTGTTGTCGTTAACCGTTAACGGATAATTTGACAGCAAACTGGTGCGTATAAGAGAAGGAGGACTTGTACCAGATGCGGGGGTGCGGATCACAACCGCGCCACCTGTAAAACTCCTATTTAGAAGGAAGGCTAATTATTCGGGGGAGGTGCAATGGAAGGAATGTTTGTTTTTGAAGGTCTGATCTGTGGTGAACTTTTGCTTTTGGATATGTAATATGATACTAATGTTCCCCAAAGCTCTTCATTATTGACAAAATCTGTAATGTACGATCAGTGAAGAGAGTGTATTGGCCTCCATTGTAATATCCGGAAACTAAACTGTTTGACGTTAATGAAGTTAGTTAACCGGTAATGGTATCTGTTTACGTAACGAAAATTGAGAAAGACATATTACAGGTGATATAGTATGAGTAACATATTTAGAACTCAAATGTGTGTTTATAAATGCAAGGTGTTTTGTAAATTTATCAGTGATAAATGGTTAACAAATATTAGTTTAGGAGACAAATATAATAGGTAGATGGCACAACTATTATTAGACCTAATTAACTCGTTTAACATCTATAGAGGCAGTTAACCTTTAAGAGAAACGAAGTAGTTAAAAAGATTTAGTAGACAAATGTGATCCGGGATAAGCGGTTGAGTTTAAAAACTAATTGCATGAAAACATTGTCTTAACAGTTAAAATAAAATATAGCTTAAGTCTGGGATGGGTTTTTAGAAGCCTTGGATAGGAAGCGAAAGAACTTAACAGCCAGCTGTTTGGCAGCATCCGGAAGCACACGCGGGGTAATAGCTTTGGCACCTTCCACACCCACTTGGAAATGAGCATCAATAAAAAGACAAGTCATAGCCGCTGCGTGGGTTGCTGTTTATGATTGAGGGATGCCTATGGGCCTCGTGATAGTGAATGCAGTGATGCTCTCATTACTTGCTTCGGGATTCCAACCTCTGGCCAGATATTGCATCATATTAGCAATCGGGTTGAGCTCTTTTTTGAGCACACCATCGGTCTTCATAGCGATGTGGCAATCCATGACTTGAAGAACGCGATCCTTAATGTCAACAACCACAGCTACCCAATGTTTCTGATCAATGTTGAAGGGGAAGTACAGTCGGTCAGCTGGGTTCTCACGTAGTTTCACCAGAACATAATCATTGAACTTGATTTTAATCCTATCTTTGACAGCCGTTTTGACAAAACTTCCGTAATGACGCATCAAAGAAGCAGGAAGGCTAGTGTCGTACACCCTGAGTGAGTTAGAACTTGTCTCGTGCTCGTCAGACAAGTAACGCATCAACGCATCCATAGTCTTATACAAAGTAGAAATATCGTTAGTATGACAGATAAAGTATAATGTTAGTAAAGTAGTGCAAAAAGTAATTACCTGCGGTGAAATATGAGAAGACCGCCAAGCTATATCAAGAAACTCTTTGGCGGTAAGTGCAGTAGGGCCATCGATATGGACAAATCTTTTTTGAAATATTTAACGATTAAGTTAGTTAGTGACAGTCAAGGTATTATGTAACAGTAAAATTAAAAGGTGACTGTAAACTTACCCAAGACGCAATACATGTTTTTGAAGGTCTTCAAACAATTTGGCGATGTTGGGTAGGATGCGGAAACACGCATTGACTTTGGGGTCTAACTGGAAGTCCTGGTAAGCTGTTGATGCTACTCTTGAACACTTGCTTCTTCGAGTATCGGGGTTGTCTTTGTTTTGTAGATCGGAGGGGAGAACATATCCCAACGGTTGTGGAACAAGAATTGGAAGAGCTCTTTCTTATTGGGTTAGGCCTATCGAGAAAGAAGGTGCTTTTATCCCAGACTGTATGTATGGAAGGATAAACAAATTATTATAGGGTTAACAGTAGGTTATTTTAAATATTTGAGGGAAAATACCGGGTTTTGTGCAGCCAAGGTGTTGCCGCTTGAGGTTTCCAGAAGACGATGAGAAGGTGAGACATTGTCGTCTTCCTGCTATATGACAAGTTTTATAAATTGTAAATAGTCATGGTAGCTTTAACCGTTACAATAATATTTAGCAGTTAATACTTTTATTTACTGTTAATATGATAAATAGTCGAAGCTACCTCGTGAGATAGTATCTCTTTCCTCTCATTGTCTTGAGGGAGTTGTGTTGCTGAGCCCGGTAAAACGGGGTGTTCGTGTTCAGTAGAGTGATTGCAAGAAGAAGAAATGAAATGTTAGTGTAATTAAGGGAAAAAAAATTAGTAGTTGGACAGAAATCTTACCTCCTCATTGTTGGAGGATGCCTGAATCTCATCTAGGACCCGCCTAACTGGGTCGTCCTCCTTAGGCTCCGAAAGTTTGGAAGAGGTTTCGTTATCATCTCCAGCATGAGATGTATCCTCATTGTCCTTGTCCTTATCCGGGGTGCGATTTGGAAAATCGGTTTGGGGAATGTCGTGTTCAGTTGGAGTTGTTGAGGTAGACTTTCCCAAAAACGCCTGCTATCAGGGCCTTGTACTCAGCTTCGTTTTTGTAGCTTTGAAGTTACATATTACCGCCCTCAATGCTGATTTGCCCGTGGGGGATGTCAAGACTAGGCGTACTCCTGCCCCCCTTACGTTGCTCGAACCGTCGACGTACATGGTCCATTCTCCTGTTCCTCCTTGTACGCCCTGGAAATCAGTCTCTGACTCCAAGGCCGGAAGCATGGAAGGGAAGAACTCAGTGATGAAGTCAGCAAGAACCTGTAATTTCCTCATCGTCGTTTCCTTACCTTCGGGTTCCTTATCGTCGGGGGCTGGACGCCGAATCACGCCATCTTCGTCGATAGGAGTGTCGAGGGAGGGCATAGTTCGAACTAGGGTTCGAAACCTATGGCGCTTGTTGCTGTGGGAACCAAACTTCACCTACTGTCAAGATTACGTAAATATGGGAACTTAGAGTAAACCTTAATTTCCCAGAGGACCCGGCTATCTGCGGAACTGCACAAGAACAATCAAGAACGCGATTAATATGAATTAGCTAAAGAGATGTAAAGAAAAACGAGATTGAGAACAAAAAGAGTCTTATTCCGAATCTTCGTAAGAACGGTACAACCAGAGTAAGAATTAGCCACGTGAGCCGTCGGTGAGATCCTAACCATAGCAGTCTAAGACTAAAACCCTAGTTATCGAGAATCTTCGTAAGAACGGTACAACCAGAGTAAGAATTACCTCTTGCTTATATACTCCCTTCCTAGGCGGTTCAATCCTTCCATTTCGCCCAGATTCAAGTTTATCGAGAATCTTCCCTTTTTCTTTATCTTTCCTTTTTCCCGTGGAAATCTTCTATTTATCCTCAAATTTGACATTTATCTTCAAATTTGACATTTATCTTCTTTCTGCGAGTAAATCGTTAAAACGTCGTCGTATCTTTGGGCTAGACTTCGTTAAAGTCGCGAGATAGGCTTTTATCGTGTTTTAGGACTTTTCGAGCCGTTTCGATAAAACCGTTTTACGACTTTATACGAGATCGTTTCCTTATGCGATGCCGTTTTTAAATAAGTTTCTCGATTTAACCGCAAATTTTGGCAATATTCGATGTTTCGGTTAATCGTTGCCGTTTTCTACGATTTACTTGAGGTTTTATTAAAAATGCGTTTTTTACAATTTTTCACAAAATATCTCGAGTAAATCGTATAGTTAGGCAATGTTTGGCGTTTCGTTTAACCATTGCCGTTTTATATGATTTCCTTGAGTTCTTTCGAGAAAACAAGATTTTACGGTTTTTATCATAAAACTTGAACGATAGGACGGATCGAGACGAAACGAGAAACGTTTCAACCGTGGTTCAGAACACGATCGAGCCAAAGGATTTATGCTTTGAATCGAGGATGTTGGAGGCCGAGGCTTGGGACGGTCAGCTCGACATACGGTGAGCTGTTCGTGAAGTGACTAGCTCGGTGCCACCTAGCTCATCGTAAGGCGAGCTGAACCGGTTGGTTCAGCTCGTCGTACGTCGAACTCGGTTCGATCGAACCTGCTCGAGGTTTTACGGCAGATGCGGTTTTTTTGCGGTTTTGCGCTTAACTCGGAAAATCGTGTAATCGGCGTTTGTTTCGTTTGTTTTTCTGAAATAACGGTTTCCATGTTTTTTTCCGCGCATTTCCTTTGTTCGGAAATTTCTTAGTATTCTATAAAACGGCTTTACGAGTTTTATAAAACGTAGTTTTATTTTTGCAAAAAGTTTTGGTCGTTGATTCCGTCGTACCGATTTTGACCTCAACAGTTAGCCCCCCAACTTGTAAGAATCGTAGAGTTCTTTCGAGTGATTCGAACTTGTTTGGCAAGTTTGGTAGGATTAGGCGAAACTTAATGGCCAAAAGTCCAGAGGTGCATAGTAAAAATTTTCCTTATAAGTACGTGGAGTAAATTTTCAAATTCTTTACTCATTCTCTCCCATAACTTATCTAAGGTTCAAGAAGTTTTCTCTCTTCTTCTCCCTTTGAATCTCTTTCTCTCATTGTTGCTAAACATTTTTTCAAAGAGAAGGACTCGTTCCTCAACCAGTTCTGATTGCCGAGGAAACGAACTCGCGGCCTCAAGTCGCAGTTCCGAAGGAGGAGCCCTCGTTTCCATTAGTCGACCGAGAGACCATGAGCTGTACTGGGCGATAGGAGGCGAGGTTGGATCTTCCAGACCTGGAACCTGGGTTCCATCTTCGTCAGATGCCAACCATGCTTCCGAATTCCCGAGTTTGGCTCGTCCCAATGGTCTTGAATTCATTCGAGAATTGTTCCGAGTCCCAGAGGCAGTTGAGTTTCGCCTTTCGCTAGCCGGAGAGAGCGATAAACTTGTGTCCAACGATTTCTTTACATGCTACGACGTATTTCTATTGCAATGTCATTTGTGGTTTCCGATCTCGGAGATCATCGTTGGATACCTTCACAGGCTCGGGCTGTCGATCAGCCAGTTGAACCCACACAGCTTGCAAGAACTCGTTGGTCTCTTGACGTTGAGTTACGAGCGGGGAATAATCCTCAGCGTTGATTATCTCGAGGGTTTACTGAAACCCGAGGAGACGACGCGAAGAATTAACTTATGGCCTCGCACGGAGATAGTCACTGGTTGCATGATATCACTCAAATGTTTAACCTTAAGAAGTGAATTACTCTCTCAAATAAGAGGTTCAGTTGTAGTACTTAGGGATCAAATCCACAGGGAACTAAGGAACACAATATATGTAATCCTAAATGATTATGCTAGGTTGAATAGGTTTAAAATAGTAAAATTGCAGTTTTGTAGGCAATGGTAAGTTGCTTAAGAGAATGGGTATTAGGTTTGAACAATAAAAGAAAGTACTTAGATTCAAGGTTGCTATTCAGATAATCAGGATTATAATGCTATAGATGTTTTAATGAATTGCTTGCAAGATATATGAGAACTTCGATTCTTAGATAGATCTAATAGCAGTCCCTAAATAGACACATCCATTGATCTTATTGCCAGCAATATCGACCGATGGTAAGATCCCCATGTCGGACAATATAAGTAGCCGTCGATCAATTACTCTATAAGAGTATCGATCGATATGGCATAAGACTGAATCGAAACTGTGTTCACCAAGATCATAGACCGGCTCTCGCACAACCCTAGAGGATCTAAGAGCATGCCAAATGATTTCAGGACAATGATTGACAAGTTAAATCACATCCATGATCATACTCTAGATAGCTACTCTAGAGTAAGCATTAAGGTTCATTTGGATAATGAATATCAACAATTCAACATTCCATAGTTGGAGCTAATCCCTCATAACTATTTGAACCTGTGGGAACCGAAATTCACACTTGTCGATTTCCGTTAAATAAGGAAACTTAGGAAAACCCTAATTTTCCAGAGGAACCGGATCTCTGCGAAAGCCAACGACAAGTAACCAAATAAATGCGAAAAAATATGAAAAACTTAATAAAACGAATTTATAAAGAAAGTCGATCTTATTTCTGATTCGCGTAAGAGCGTTGCGATCATTACAAGGGTTTACAAAGGCTTTGGCCGCAGGGCCGTCAGCAAGTTATCAACATAAAAACCTTAAACCTAATCGAGCCGCAGCTCGATAACAAAAGACAGAAAAAGATGAGGAAAAGGATTTGAATGATTTCGGACTGAACCTTATGAAAGGCTGCCTACGTACCCCTTTCGAGGATCAAGTCGAACGTAGTTCAGTTGATAGAGCTGGACAAGAGATCGAACTGCCTGGGCTAGTTCGTTTAGTAATTGAGCGCCAGTCATAGAAACCGAACTTGTCGAGAAAAAGCCTAAGTTTCTAAGTGCGGAAAATTCTATATCTAGAAAAGTTGTGAAAGTCTCAGATGAGAGCTCTGGATTTCGTCCCTCAGCTTCTGCCCTATGCCTCCTCCTTATATACTCCTCCTTAGGCGGTTTTAGTCTTTCCATTTTGCTCGAAACCGAATATTTCGGGAACTTTCCATATCTGTCGATCCTTCCTTTTCTTCTGCGGAAATCTTCTATGTATCTTCAAACTTGCCTTTTATCTTCCGTCTGCGAGTAAACCGTCATAGCGTTATCGTATCTTGGGTTTTGATTTCGTTAACGTCGCGAGATGGGTTTTTATCGTGTTTTAGGACCTTTCGGGCCATTTTACGATAAAAATCGTTTTACGACTTTAACGAGACCGTTTCCTGATCCGATGCCGTTCTTTTACGATTCTCTCGACGTTTTTTATTTAGAACGAGTTTTTATGATTTTAACGAGAAATCTCGAATAAATCGTATAGTTTAAGCAATGTTCGGTGTTTCGTTTAACCGTTGCCGTTTTATACGATTTCCTCGAGTTCTTTCCGAGAAAGCGAAGTTTTACGGTTTTTATAGTAAAACTTGAATGATAGGTCGGATCGAGACGGAACAGGAGACGTTTCGGCCGTGGTTCAGAATGCGACCGTGTCGAAAGACGTAAGTTGTGAATCGGAGATGCGGGAGATCGAGGCGCGGGATATCCGAGAAGTCTTTAGTTCGCCCATCGGCGAACTAAGCCGGGCCAGCTTAGTTCGCCGATGGGCGAACTAGTTGAGTGATTCTTAGTTCGCCCATGGGCGAACTAGTCGTGACTAGTTCGCGTTTTACGGCTGTTTCGGTTTTTTGCGGTTTCGTAAAACGATTCTTCGAGTTTTATAAAACGTTTCTTCGAGTTTTATAAAACGTTTTCTTCGAGTTTTATAAAATGATTCTCGAGTTTTATAAAACGATTCTCGAGTTTTATAAAACGATTCTTCGAGTTTTATAAAATGATTCTCGAGTTTTATAAAACGATTCTTCGAGTTTTATAAAACGATTCTTCGAGTTTTATAAAACGATTCTCGAGTTTTATAAAACGATTCTTCAAGTTTTATAAAACGATTCTCGAGTTTTATAAAACGATTCTTCGAGTTTTATAAAACGATTCTTCGAGTTTTATAAAACGATTCTCGAGTTTTATAAAACGATTCTTCGAGTTTTATAAAACGATTCTTCGAGTTTTATAAAACGTTTCTTCGAGTTTTATAAAACGATTCTCGAGTTTTATAAAACGATTCTTCGAGTTTTATAAAACGATTCTCGAGTTTTATAAAACGGTCCTCGAGTTTTATAAAACGATCCTCGAGTTTTATAAAACGATTCTTCGGGTTTTACAAAACGATTCCTTTTATATTTCTGCGGGGAGTTTCGGCCATTGATTCCGTCATACCGATTTTGACCCCAACAGTTAGCCCCCCAGCTCGTAAGAATCCTGAGCCTTTAGCGTAAGTTTCTTGCGAGTGGTTAACCAGTTTTAGTTAAGTCAGGCGGAATTAATGGTCGGAAAGGTCCGTTGAAAGTGATCTTTCCACTCTCTAGGGAGCGGAAAGCGTTTAAGATTAGGGCTGCGCCTTGTGAAGGCTGCCTACGTACCCTTTCGAGGGGATCAAGCCTTTCATAGTTCATTTCGGAGTTAAGGTTTGTATGAATGTAGCGGGAAGATTATGAGTTGATATTGAGGGAGGTCTGTGAGTTGTCATCTCGCATTCCGTTTCCTTAGTAGATCGCCTTGTTAGTTTGCCCGTCGTAGGATGTTTGGTAAATCGAGTGAGCGTTTAGATATAGACGAAGAGACATGCCTTTAGGATCTCGATTCATGCCTTGAGACGTTAGCGACCAGTGTGCTGGGTTTAGGGCAAGACCTAGGTTTACTTTCGGATTGAGGCTATGCGATGACTAGTCGGCTTTCGTTTTGCCTGTTGCGATTTTAACCT
>CAKOAT010132155.1:26758-48241 GCA_932364175.1 Eruca vesicaria subsp. sativa
AATTTCTAAGTTGCCCGGAAGTGCTGACCAAAAGTTTGGATTTCTTTTATAGCGCTATTACCCTTGTGTCGGGTGTTCGAGAGCTATCTCTGCGAGATAACTTAAGTTTGTTTAGGACTGTTGCGAGTTCGTTGTGATCAGCAACAAACTATTTTTAAGTGATAAATGTTTACGTAGTTTGGGCCTTCGCGAAGGATACGTACGTTAAGAAGTTTTGCGTAATTTTATAGTCGCGAACGGACTGTTAGGTCCTCCAAGAAAATGACTTTCTCGAGGAAGGTATTTATGTCGAAAAACTAATCTCCGGGCGTCTGCGATGTCTCGCAGTGCCGAAAGTTGGTTTTTATTTTATATGCCGCGTTTCGTGTTCGGAACATTTGCGGGCTCGAAGATGTTGGGCGGTGTTGCGAGGGTTTTGTCTTAACCCTGCTTTGCACGAACACTTTGGTTTGTTTGCGTATATTCGCAATTAAAACTAACATTCCTGTTTGGATGTTAGGTAGTTTTATGATTTGTGCTAGAGCAATTAGGACCGAGAGGTCGCGTACGTTGTTTCCCTGAAACGAAGCGTTTTTCGTTACGGTGCTTTGTGAAGTGTTGACCTTCCGAGATTCGTACGGCTTTAGAAGCTCTGGTACGAGTGTTTTCTTATACGTCGGAATTTGTAGGAAACTTGCGTTGGGAATAGAGTGAATCGCGAGAATACAGAACTTAGCGGATTTTCGACAAGTTTGCATTATCCGTTGAATGTATTGGCTTGGCGCGGAGGTTGTGTTCAGCCGCACAGCCAAGGTCGTATTTGGTAGAGGATTAGACCGGGACACTTTCGTTCTATCGAAAAGGTCGAGTCGGTTTGTAAACTTGGCATTGAAGTGAAGCGCAATCGGACAATAGCCAAGTAGCCTTTGTCGAACTTGATATTCCAAGTATGCCCGTGTTTATAGAAAACGTTTTTCCGTTGTAGGTTTGATTTATACGGTGAAAGTTTCGTATAAATTTTCCTTTGTATGGAAGTTGTTTTTTTTTTTTTTTTACTCGAGGGAGACAGATCCTAAGAAGCTCGATGCAGAGCCCGTTCGGAGTCGTTTGCGGGGCGGTCTTATTCTCGGATGTAATCGGGGGGAATGAGAGCGGATGCTCGTGAACCGAATGGCTAAAGAGTGAGATCTTTCGGATCGTATCGCGAGGAGGAAAAGTTTAGATTGGTCGCTCAGTGCCGGATCGTATAGCTTGGTTTTCGCTATAAGGAATGTACTTTTCGCACAACCTGTTACGTTCATTTTCGAAAGTTACTTCGTTATGACATGATCCTGACTATACGAAGGATTTCTCGCGTAAGTAACGGGTAATGAATTTAGTAAATCGGCACGACGCATTGGGTTAACAATGTTTCCGCAGATTTTTTGAGAAACCTTTCCGCTCAGTTTTTGATTCTTCGGTGATAGTTTTTTCGGAGTCACTCGTAGAGTTTTACCAAAAGTTATTTCACCGAGATCTAGTCGCAAAATGTTTTAGCGGTTTTCTCGGGCGGAATGAATCACATGACCAGCAATAGGATCGGTCGGCGAGAAGGGAGGATGTGTTCTCTATTGCTGCTTTGTGTTCTCGATTTTTCTTTTGCCGAAAATGTTTTTGACATTATTCCGTGACTCACTTGGTTTGACAGAAAATGAGATCAATGCTTTGATGCCTATAGATTTCGATTCTTATACTTGTTTTATCAAGTTTGAGAAGATTTTTATGACTTCGGCAAATAATCGAGTTTCGCTCTGAAGTTTCGCAGCGATTTTCTAACCGCATGATTGCGACGAGAGATGCTGTATATTCCTCGAGATTATTTCCCAGACAGTTTGGATCAGTCTTTAGCACTTAGACGGTTTTTAGATTGTCGTTTGCTTTTGGGATGATTTCGACGAGGCGTTGCATCGTCCGAATATTTTTCCGCCTATTTTAGAAAGCGTTTTCTTGATGCGAGGAAAAATGTTCGGAGAAAGAAGAAAGACGAGTTTCGTTCGAAGGATTGGGATGATCGACAATCCGAGTCGATTAAAGACCATGGTGGATCAGAGATGATTTGGAGTATGTCTGATTTACGAAAACTNAGGCGTTGCATCGTCCGAATATTTTTCCGCCTATTTTAGAAAGCGTTTTCTTGATGCGAGGAAAAATGTTCGGAGAAAGAAGAAAGACGAGTTTCGTTCGAAGGATTGGGATGATCGACAATCCGAGTCGATTAAAGACCATGGTGGATCAGAGATGATTTGGAGTATGTCTGATTTACGAAAACTTCTAGGAGCGAGTAGGTTTTAAGAAAACGTCAGCGTCTCTAGCTTCCTCTTTCTTTTAGGAAATGAGTACGTTTGAATGCGTGGTGATCGTTTCTCGGTTGTACGAGAGATTAGATCGGTTTGCGAGTTATGCCTTAGCTTCATCGATGATTTAGGATCGTCTATTCTTCGTTCTTCGTCTTTTGACTTACCGGTCTTCGACGAATTACCAGCGAGAGTATCGGAGCGGGGAGAAGACTTAACCATCGGAGCTCGTGTTCTTGTTTCTTCGTACTGCTGGTTTTATTTGACCGACTAGGTGCGCTTTGTATATCGAAAAATTCAATCATGTGTTTATGATTGGATGTTTTTGACTTAGCGTGGCAGAGTTTCGTAAAATCGGATTAGGTTTAGAGAGTTCAGATTTCTCGTATAGTTTAGGCAACTTTGGTGTTAAGTCAACCGTTGCCGTTTTAGACGATCGATTCGAACTTATACGAAGAAACAAGTCTTTGCGGTTTTATCGTAAAATCCCGATGGAAATTCCTGTTCAGACGAAACGAGAATCAGCGCGATCAAGACTTCGAGAGAACTCGAGGATTGGTTCAGCTCGACGTAAGGCTAGTCGGGTGAACCATTTCAGCTCGTCGTGTGGCGATCTGGATTGTAAGAACCCATGGGGCGAAGTCAGCGTCTCTTAGACGAGCCAGGCGCTTGGGTCAGCTCGCTGCATGGCGAGCTAGCTAGCTCTACGTTCGGCGAGCTAAGACGCTTGACGCGGGTGATCTCGATTCGTCGAGTTGACGTGTTTTCGTCGTAGAATCTCAACGGAAAGTCCGATTGAGACGAAACGAAAAGCGTCTCGATCAAGATTCGAGATGGAGATTTTTCAATCCATTGAGCTTGTCCAACTTGCCTAATGGTGAGTCTGCGAGCACGGTCCTGATTCATCAAGCTATCTTGTGTTCGTTGTAAAACCTCAACGAAAACTTTGATTGAGACGAAACGAAAAGTAGTGCGATTATTGTTAAGAGTATGGTCCGGCTCACCATAGCTATGAGTTGGATTGTGCGGACCCTCGGGGAAAAGTCAGTGCCTCTGAGACGAGGTGGAAGGCCGGTCAGCTCGCCAAGATGGCAAGCTAGGTTGCTTGGCCACCTCACCGTCTTTTCGGCTGGATAGTATTGCCCGATTCCGCGAGTAGCCTAAGGTTCTTCCGCGAGCAACCTAGGGTTTTGTCGCGAATAACCTAGGCTTTTTCCGCGAGTAACCTAGGGCTTTCTCCGCGAGTAAGCTAGGGCTTTCTCCGTGAGTAACCTAGGGTTTTTCCGCGAACAACCTAGGGTTTTGCCGCGAATAACCTACGGTTTTTACGCGAGTCACCTAAGGCTTTCTACGCGAGTAACCTAGGGTTTTTCCGCGAACAACCTAGGGTTTTCCCGCGAATAACCTACGGTTTTTCCGCGAGCCACCTAAGGCTTTCTACGCGAGAAACCTAGGGTTTTTCCGCGGACAACCTAGGGTTTTGCCGCGAATAACCTACGGTTTTTCCGCGAGTCACCTAAGGATTTTTCCGCGAACAGCCTAGGGTTTTCGGCGAGTATCCTAGGATTTATTTCGCGAGTAACTTACGGTTTGTTCCGCGAAAAACCTAGGGTGCTTTCCGCGAGTAACCTAGGGTTTTTCCGCGAAAAACCTAGGGTTTTGTCGCGAATAACCTAGGGTGTTTCCGTGAACAAACTAGGGTTTTGCCGTGAATAACCTAGAGTTTTTCCGCGAACAAACTAGGGGTNAGGATTTATTTCGCGAGTAACTTACGGTTTGTTCCGCGAAAAACCTAGGGTGCTTTCCGCGAGTAACCTAGGGTTTTTCCGCGAAAAACCTAGGGTTTTGTCGCGAATAACCTAGGGTGTTTCCGTGAACAAACTAGGGTTTTGCCGTGAATAACCTAGAGTTTTTCCGCGAACAAACTAGGGTTTTGCCGTGAATAACCTAGAGTTTTTCCGCAAGTAACCTAGGGTTTATTTCACGAGTAACCTACGGTTTGTTCCGCGGTTTCCGGGAGGGCAAGTTTTATTTTTCCGAAAAGTTCTCGGAAAACGTCTTTTGCTCAACCCGTGAGAGATGTCAAACTCGGAAATAAGAAAAACACTATGGGTTTGATAGATTTTATCGTTGCCCTTAGTGATCTGAGATAGAAATCGTGAGCTCGTTTTGTTGCTCTTCCTGTGGCGAAGAGTCGCGATTAGGTTTTCGATTATGTTGAGTACTACAGCGTTTGCGTGAGCGTTGGCTGTACGAGTAGTCGCTGCTGGAGTTGTTTCACCAGCTTCTTTTTGCAATTTGCGACTTTGTCTTTCATACATCCAGACATCGTTTTGGTCAAGCGTTTTGCGGCTATGAGTAAGAGTAATCCGACCCCCCCTCCTTCTAGCGCCAAACTGTGGGAACCGAAATTCACACTTGTCGATTTCCGTTAAATAAGGAAACTTAGGAAAACCCTAATTTTCCAGAGGAACGGAATCTCTGCGAAAGCCAACGACTAGTAACCAAATAAATGCGGACAAATATGAAGAACTTAATAAAACGAATTTATAAAGAAAGTCGATCTTATTTCTGATTCGCGTAAGAGCGTTGCGATCATTAAAAGGGTTTACAAAGGCTTTGGCCGCAGGGCCGTCAGCAAGTTATCAACATAAAAACCTTAAACCTAATCAAGCCGCAGCTCGATAACAAAAGACGGAAAAAGATGAGGAAAAGGATTTGAATGATTTCGGACTGAACCTTATGAAAGGCTGCCTACGTACCCCTTTTGAGGATCAAGTCGAACGTAGTTCAGTTGATAGAGCTGGACAAGAGATCGAACTGCCTGGGCGAGTTCGTCTAGTAATTGAGCGCCAGTCATAGAAACCGAACTTGTCGAGAAAAAGCCTAAGTTTCTAAGTGCGGAAAATTCTAAATCTAGAAAAGTTGTGAAAGTGTCAGCTGAGAGCTCTGGATTTCGTCCCTCAGCTTCTGCCCTATGCCTCCTCCTTATATATTCCTCCTTAGGCGGTTTTAGTCTTTCCATTTTGCTCGAAACCGAATATTTCGGGAACTTTCCATATCTGTCGATCCTTCCTTTTCTTCTGCGGAAATCTTCTATTTATCTTCAAACTTGCCTTTTATCTTCCATCTGCGAGTAAACCGTCAAAGCGTTATCGTATCTTGGGGTTTGATTTCGTTAACGTCGCGAGATGGGTTTTTATCGTGTTTTAGGACCTTTCGGGCCATTTTACGATAAAAACTGTTTTACGACTTTAACGAGACCGTTTCCTGATCCGATGCCGTTTTTTTACGATTCTCTCGACGTTTTTTATTTAAAACGAGTTTTTTATGATTTTAACGAGAAATCTCGAATAAATCGTATAGTTTAGGCAATGTTCGGTGTTTCGTTTAACCGTTGCCGTTTTATACGATTTCCTCGAGTTCTTTCCGAGAAAGCAAAGTTTTACGGTTTTTATCGTAAAACTTGAATGATAGGTCGGATCGAGACGGAACGGGAGACGTTTCGGCCGTGGTTCAGNTCGAATAAATCGTATAGTTTAGGCAATGTTCGGTGTTTCGTTTAACCGTTGCCGTTTTATACGATTTCCTCGAGTTCTTTCCGAGAAAGCAAAGTTTTACGGTTTTTATCGTAAAACTTGAATGATAGGTCGGATCGAGACGGAACGGGAGACGTTTCGGCCGTGGTTCAGAATGCGACCGTGTCGAAAGACGTAAGTTGTGAATCGGAGATGCGGGAAATCGAGGCGCGGGATATCTGAGAAGTCTTTAGTTCGCCCATCGCCGAACTAAGCCGGGCCGGCTTAGTTCGCCGATGGGCGAACTAGTTGAGTGATTCTTAGTTCGCCCATCGGCGAACTAAGCCGGGCCGGCTTAGTTCGCCGATGGGCGAACTAGTGGAGTGTCCCTAGTTCGCCCAAGGGCGAACTAGTCGTGACTAGTTTGCGTTTTACGGCTGTTTCGGTTTTTTGCGGTTTCGTAAAACGATTCTTCGAGTTTTATAAAACGTTTTCTTCGAGTTTTATAAAATGATTCTCGAGTTTTATATAACGATTCTCGAGTTTTATAAAACGATTCTTCGAGTTTTATAAAATGATTCTCGAGTTTTATAAAACGATTCTTCGAGTTTTATAAAACGATTCTTAGAGTTTTATAAAACGATTCTTCGAGTTTTATAAAATGATTCTCGAGTTTTATAAAACGATTCTTCGAGTTTTATAAAACGATTCTTCGAGTTTTATAAAACGTTTCTTCGAGTTTTATAAAATGATTCTCGAGTTTTATAAAACGATTCTTCGAGTTTTATAAAACGATTCTCGAGTTTTATAAAACGGTCCTCGAGTTTTATAAAACGATCCTCGAGTTTTATAAAACGATTCTTCGGGTTTTACAAAACGATTCCTTTTATATTTCTGCGGGGAGTTTCGGCCATTGATTCCGTCATACCGATTTTGATCCCAACAGAACCCTAAATCTAACAAAGAAGTCTACTCAGACATAGCTGAGAGATTCATAACAACAAGGTAGTAATAGAAACTCATAGATTAGAAGATTGAACTTTTGGTTCTTGGAACAACAAATCTCTTTGTGTGTTTCTTCTAAATCTAGAATTCTAAAACCTTTAAGAAATTAAGATGAAAAGAAATAATTTATTGCAAAGGAACAAGAAAAGTATGCAAAACTTTTCAAGTACAAAAGTAACTAGAACAATAGAAACATTTAAAAGGCATAAAAAGTATGAAAATCATGTCTAGCAAAATACAATGGCAAAAACTATAAATATGAGTTCCATTAGGTTAAAAACTCGCCAGGGGCATTATTGTAATATTGGGAAGACTTGGGCTTCAAGTCGGCCAAGTTGGACTTGTTCTCCACGCATCATATCGATCAATGGTACATTGTGTACATCGATCAATGGAGTATCTCGACTTCATCTTCAATAGAAGCGTCATCGATCGATTACACAGGGTGTGTATCGATCGATATGTACCCTCATTGTCTGATCTTCATAGTCATCTCATAAAACTTTCTTTTAAGCTCCAAAAGGGCACCTAAATCTTCACTTTACTCCAAAATGCTTCTGAACCTGAAAACATACCTAATAGACTCCAAAACATATATAAAACTCATAAAAACATATCAATACCATGGCTAAAAGAGGGTCAAAATCATGGTATATCAACTCCCCCAGACTTAACCTTTTGCTTGTCCTCAAGCAAACCATTAGTCTCCTTTGGAAGAAGTTTTGAAAACAGTAGGTACTCAATAAAATCTTTAGCTCTAAAATTATCACTTCTACTTTGTTGCAAGCCACATCTCATGTTACTAACTACGGAAGTACATTATACCTTATTCTAGCTTAGCAACCAAATGCATCTAGCCAATCAACTTAAACAATCATGTCTGTCTATCCCCTCTACTGATTTCATTTATGCATAAAATAAAGGTGTAGGCTTTACCTTGGGAGTATCGATCAAAGAACACTTGGATTCAACTCATACAAGTTTCAGGAATTCTCATCCTGGTTCCTTTTCTGAATCCCAAACTTTCTTTTCTTTATTATCAATCCCAATGAACAACTAATGTTCATCTTATTGATCTTTCAACTTTTGTAGTCTCTTCTTTTTTTTTTTTGACAAAGTGTGGGAGAATAGTGGGGTCATGGGTAATGTACCTCTCCCTCGCTTCCACAATGTGTGATCATTCCTTTGATTTAGAATAGTGGGGTCATGGGTAATGTACCTCTCCCCCTGCCTCTTAGGAAATCATCTCAATCTTTTATTTTCTCTTTATGGGATGCCAAAGGAAGGAGAGAAGGATACCAAAATTTTTGAGACTTTTACCTTCCAGACTTGCATGAGGATTCCGATCCCTTGTATACCAAGCCCCAAGACAAGCAATATATGTCAGGTTAGGTTGGAAATCAGCTTTGGTTCTTCCAAACAATCATGAAAAGTGTTGTCATAGGATGATTGGTGATCCACTTTAGCATCTATAGTACTTTCTGCAATCAACAATTCTATGAATGGTGCTAAAGAGTAGTAAGATAAAAAGCAAGAGAACAAATTTTTGAAATATTTTGTCCCTTTCTTGACTCAATAAAACCAATTTTTGAAAACTTTTTAAAGAGATCAAAAAGGTAAAGTAGCATCAGTAATTCACTCCCCCCAGACTTAAATCATACACTTTACTCAGTGTATAACTAGTCGGGGTTAAAGCATAAGAAATAATAAATGTGGAACTTATTTCGAAATTGTGAACGATATACCTGACCGATGTTCGTATCGATCGATGGTGAGTCACTTCCATCGATCGTCATGGATATGGTTATGTCGGGCGATGTAGACATGGTCTCATCGGTCGATGGAGGTAGTGATCGTGTAGCTATGTTCCTAAAAACAAATAAAAAAAAATTAATAAAAAAAAAAATTAAAACTAAGTAAGAAAATACCTAACAGTGGGTTGCCTCCAACTCAGCACTTATTTAAAGTCATTTAGCTTGACTATGTAGGTATGGTGGCTAGTGAAGTGGGTTGCAGGTACTTGTTGGGAAACAAGTATCCTCCTTGTCTTGTGATTCTTCAAACCATGAAGTTAAAAAGCTTCTTGTGGCTTTGTCGCTTCGGTTCATACTAGCTTTCAGACCATGCACTTCAGTTTGGATCCTTTCTAACCACTCCTCTAGGCTGGCAATGCTGTACTGATGATGTCCAAGCATGTTGTAGATGTGTTCCGCATTCAGCTGCGTGGGGTCGTGGTGTGGGGTATTGTTGGTCGATTCTGGAGGTTTCATATTGGTCGATGTGGGGTGGGTTTCATCGATCGATGGGGACGGGCCAGGTCGGCTAGCGATCTGTCTCTGAATATCTTCTACCTCCTTCTGAATCCCTTATGTTCTAAGTTCCAAAATTCGAACGTCACTCTGTACTAGGAACCAATACTTGTCTAGTGATCTGTAATCTTCTTCTCCACAAGCCTCAATGGATTTGTAGATCCCTACTGTTGTCTCTGCAAGTTCTTCCCTGGTACAGAGTACTCCGGTGCTCTTGTATCGATCGATGGACTGGGTGGGTCATCGATCAATAGCTTCTATAAGTGACTCTCGATAGGTGCGTCAAAGGTTGTGTCGATCAATGTTGATGGTGCTGCATCGGTCGATCAATGTTGAGATTCGAGTTGTGCGCGCAATATGTTGACTTCTTCTTGTAGGGCTTCTCTTTCTTTTCATGCTAAGTCATTGCTAGACGTATTCCATAGTAGTTCTCCTCGAAGTCTCGTTATGACTTTCTCCTGTTCTAGGCCAAATCTTGCTTTCTTCCAGTTGTGTTCACTGGTTCTCTCATTCAGCATGTGTGTGACCTCTGCTTCTGTGTAGAGCTTGTAATCAGGAACTCCTTTAGCATATGGTTCAGCATGCTCCGGTAGACAGAAACAAGAGCGCTCAATTAGTGAGGCTCTTTTAAGCAGCTTCTCAATGTCTTCTTTGTAGACATGGATGATATCTCTGTTGACCGCTCTTGCATAACCAGCTTCATCTCTGTAGACACCAAATTCGTTCTTCTTTTCCCAGGAGAAACGACGAACGCCGTGTTTGAAAGCTCTCTTCCCAAATTCGCGTTGTATATTGGTCGATGTACGTCGCCATGCGTCGGTCGATGCTTGGTGAAATTGGTGCTGATCGTGAGGGTAGCGGGGTGGTTGAGTGTAGGGGTTGACTAGTCCATTGGCCATCTGAAGGATGTCTGCAAGGTCTTCTTCAGATATTGGAATGATTCTTCCATCTAGTGCTCGTTCATGACCTCCTGGATCCCTGAAAATACCATATTCATCCGGAATTAGTGAAGTAAAATCGAAAATATGTGTTTGGACCTCGGATGGTGTTGATGCTGTATCAATCGATGGTGGGGCTGGTGCATAAGTCGATCTGGTGAGGATCATGTCAGTCGATGGCTGGTCCTCCGTGTCGGTCGATACAGTTGCTTCAGGTCGGATCGCAGATGGTAGTGGTGCTGTATCTACTGCAAAACTCTCATGATAACTGCTCGCCCAGCTTCCAATCGAGTAATCTCCGTCTCGTGGTTCGTGTGGGACATAGACTTGTGCGCAGTAAGGTTCGTCGCTCGTTGATTCAAAACGTTGTTTGAGCGATCTGGGTTGGGGCATATCGGTCGATGGAGAAGGGTCTCCATCGATTGAAAGTCGAAAAATGCAAGATAAGAAGGTACATATTGCCTCGTTTCGGCGAAGAGATCTAGACTCGGTGGCTCGTTCCTCTTCATAATCTGCATCGTACTCATCATTGGTGCCAAAATCACTGTCTCGAAACTCTTCCTCGATCTTGGGGAACAGCAGATCGATTATTGACACGGTGCATCCATCGGTTGATTAGGGCTGGATGGTATCGGTCGATGGTAGAAGACTGCCATCGGTCGATGGATCTGGATCCGGTTCATACTCGGCCATGGAATCATACTCGTGGGCACAGAAACATGTTGCGACGAGTGCTGGGTTCTTCATCCTTGCAAACTTGATGACTGGAACATGATTGTAGTGGATGGTAGGGTTGATGAGGGTTAGACAGAGCTTTGTTGGTTTTTAGATCAAAAACGGCTCCAACTGTGGCTAAGAAGGCTCTTCCAAGTAGTAGAGAAGTCTTGAAGTTGAGCTTGTTGGCTAGGACATGGAAGTCAGTAAAAATTAGGGCATCTCCAATCTGTACCTCAAGGTTTCAAACTATTCCTCCAGAGTTCTGCTGAGAAAAATCCACAAAGATGAAGGATTCTTCACAAGGCTCGATCTTCAGACCTAGCTGGTCTGCCATAAGCTTGGGTAGGATGCTGACTCCAGATCCTGTATCACATAGAGCACGAGGGAACTCAACACCTCTGATGGAACAGGGTATTGTGAACTTCCCTGGATCGCTCTTCTTCTCCAGTGTGGTCTTCTTCTTAAGATTGTCTCTGACTTGATGAAACATCCTCCTTATGTCTTCTTCTGTCTCTCTTGTTTCTCTGAAAAACATCCACAATCTGTGTGAAAAGTAGGCTTCTTCAAAAGGTTTCTCTTTAGGTATTCTGAGAACTCTTTTTCTGAAGCTTCACAATTCTTTCCCATTAGCTTCCCTTTTATAAGGTTTCGGTATCTTCTCTTTCTTTTTCTTAGAATTCTTCCAGTAGTTTCCTTTTCTATCTCCATGGACTCAAAGATATCCATGGGTCTCTCCAAGATGGCTTTCTGAGGGCTTCTAGTAGTGTAATATCACTCCCGGAATGTGTCAATACGTGCACCATCTATCTTGGGGAGTTGCACTCGACGTTGGGGTACCGTGTATCGGGAGACACTGACTAGAGTGCGTCGGTCGATATCATGGTCTGCCTGTCGATCGATGGGATGGTGATCATGTAAGTCGATGTTATGCGGTTCGATCTTGACAGGGACGGGCGCGGATGTGGGTGACGTGCTGCGAAAGCTTCGTCATAGTCTGGACGATACTGCATTCGAACGGGTACTCTTCTAAGTCCATCGATCGACACCCATCAAAGTCTATCGATCGATGTGCATGGGAACGTATCGGTCGATGATCATGGGGTGATATCGATCGATAGTAATCGCGAATAAAGTCTCTCTCATCATCAGATTGCTGAATCTCTTCTACTACCTCTTGATAAAAAGCATCATCCAGGATGGCATTGATGTTATTGTTGTTGGCAAGCTCCTGTTTCTTTAGGGCTTCCACTGTCTGAAACACCTGAGTCTCCAGTTTCTTCATATGAGTGTTTAAACCATCTAGTTTTGTTTGGAGGGTGATGTAGACGAAGTCGATCTTCCCATTGAAGTCTGTCTGAAGTTTCTGCTGACTCTCAAGGACCTTGTCAGGCATCTCCTCCAGTTTAGTATCTTGGGTGGGTGGGTGTGGGTTGGAGTAGAATTAGTTTCCATAGCTCCTGTTGTTGTTGGGGTTGCTGCTGCTGAAGGTGTTGGGCTTCTGTGAATTCTGATTGAAGTTTTTTCTCTAGCCTGCGTAGTTTCTGTATCCTCCTTGGTTACCAGATCTCTGAAAACCAGCTCCAGTGACCCAGTTCACATCTTCTTCTATATAATCTTCACCTGCAGTCTTTGCATCCTCCACTGAACAGACCTTCTTGTTTAGTAACTTCTGAATGGTATCCAGCTGTGCTTGTACTTCATTGATATATTCCTTTCCAAGGAATGATGTAGCTTTTGTCTTCATGAAGTTCTTCGTGCTGTTGCTGGAAGCTAAATTATCAATTAGCTTCATAGCCTCTTGTGTATTCCTAGTGTTGGAGTTGCCTTCACTAGCTGTATCAAGAGCTCTCTGATAATCCAATGTGATACCTCTGTAAAAAGTGCAAAGAAGTTGCACTTTGTTAAAACCGTGGTGTGGGCAATCTCTTTGGTAGGACTTGAATCTGTTCCATGCATCTTTCAATGACTCTTCAAGATTCTGAGTGAATGTAGCAATCTTTTTCCTCCATTCTTCAGCGCGTGACTCAGCAAAGAAGTTTCGCAGGAATGCGTTCTTGATGTCACTCCAGGTTGTGAGAGAACCTGGTGGTAGTTGTCTAAGCCACTGCAAAGCTTCTCCAGATAGAGAGTACTTGAAAAGCTTGCAGAGAAGATAGTCTTGAGGTACTCCTTTTGCTTTGACTAGGGTGACAAGATCCTCGAACCTCTCCAGATGGTCCATTGGATGCTCATGGGGCAAACCACAAAAAGGGATTTGTCCTACAAGTGTGTAGTACTGCGGCTTGAGCTCAAAATCTCCTCTCTGAATAGCAGGAGGGAGGATGGCTGATCGGTTTGAATAGAACTCTTCTATTCAATCGACATCAACAACCGTTCGTCGACCGATACCCTTCACTTGACATCGATCGATACACCTCACCTTACATCGATCGATACACCTCACCTTACATCGATCGATACTAACCGGCAAGACATGGTAGCGCCTATGATTCTCATACCCGATGAGAATGGAGACCTGCGTGATCAAGATGGTCACCTGCGGAATGCAGCAGGTCAGAAGCTGAATGATCAGAAGGAGATCATTACTGAAGAAGAGACTGCACCCACATGCGTCATTCAACCTGTAGAAGAGACCATACCTTTGGCTGATTACAATCGTCCGGATCAGTTCTATTCAAACCGATCAGCCATCCTCCCTCCTGCTATTCAGAGAGGAGATTTTGAGCTCAAGCCGCAGTACTACACACTTGTAGGACAAATCCCTTTTTGTGGTTTGCCCCATGAGCATCCAATGGACCATCTGGAGAGGTTCGAAGATCTTTTCACCCTAGTCAAAGCAAAAGGAGTCCCTCAAGACTATCTTTTCTGCAAGCTTTTCAAGTACTCTCTATCTGGAGAAGCTTTGCAGTGGCTGAGACAACTACCACCAGGTTCCTTTACCACCTGGAGTGATATCAAGCATGCCTTCCTGCGTAATTTCTTTGATGATTCACGCGCTGAAGACTGGATGAAGAAAATTGCTACATTCACCCATGCCCCTGAAGAGTCATTCAAGGATACTTGGAACAGATTCAAGTCCTACCAGCGAGACTGCCCACACCACGGATTCAACAAAGTGCAACTGCTCTGCACTTTCTACAGAGGCATCAGCCCCGATTTCAAGAGAGCCCTTGATATAGCTAGTGATGGCAACTTCACCACCAGGAATCCTCAGAATGCTATCAAGCTAATTGATAACTTAGCTTCCAGCAACAGCACAAGAAACTCTATGCTGCAGACTACATCATCCCTTGGGAAGGAGTACGTCAATGAAGTTCAAGCACAGCTAGACAACATTCTGAAGCTCCTAAACAAGCAGATCTGTTCAGTGGAAGATTCATAAATTGTTGAAGAAGATGTCAACTGGATTAGTGGAGCCGGTTTTCAGAGATCTGGTAACCAAGGAGGATACAGAAACTTCACAGGCCAGAGAAGCAACTTTAACCAAAGTTCTCAGAAGCCCAACGCCTTCAACAGCAGAAACCCTACCAAGAACATAAGCTATGGAAGTGCCTTTTACTCAAATCCACACCCACCCACCCAAGATACTAAACTGGAGGAGTTGATAGACAAGAACTTGAGAGTCAGCAGAAGCTCGAGGTAAACTTCAATGGATAGATCGATTCTGTGTATACCACCTTCATCACGAAGATAGATGCCCTCAGCACCCATGTGAAGAAGCTAGAGACCCAAGTCTTACAGACAGGAGAAGCAGTTAAGAAGCAGGAGTTTGCCCACACCCAGAACATCAATGCCCTCCTAGATGATGACTTTTGGCAAGAGGTAGTAGAAGAAATCTAGAGATCTGATGATGAGAGTGAAAGAGAGTTCGCCTACGACTACTATCGATCGATATCACCAGCTCAACATCGATCGATATCACCTTTAGTTCGTCGATCGATCGACTTTGACGAGTGTCGATCGATGGACTCCGATGAAAACCCTTGCGAGTGCCATTCAGTCAAGATTATGTCGCACGCCGAATTAGCCGCATTCAGTCAAGATAGATCCTTCTGAAGAAACTTTCATCTTTGTGGATTGTTCTCAACAGAGCTCTGGAGGCATCATTCGCAACCTTGAGGTACAGATTGGAGAAACCCTAATTCCTACAGACTTCCACGTCCTCTCGAACAAGCTCAACTTCAAGACTTCTCTACTACTTGAAAGAGCCTTTTTAGCCACAGTTGGAGCTCTTTGTGATCTACAAACCAACAAGCTCTGGCTAACCCTTATCAACCCTTCCATCCACTACAACCATGTTCCAGTCATCAAGTTTCCATGGCCATCAAGCTCAACACTCGTAGCCACTTGTTTCTGTGCCCACGAGTATGATTCTATGGAAGAGTATGAAACCGAAGAAGCAGTATCGACCGATGACACCACCGCTCCATCGCCCGATACCGTTGTAACACCATCAACCGACAGCATTACCTGGTCATCGCTCGATGGAGTATTCTGACGGATCGAAGACGAGTTCCCAGACGCCGATTTCAGCGCAGATGAGTGGGAAAACGATCACTACTTGCCCGAGCTAGCTAGTATCACTACTCAGGAGGAGTATGATGATGATTATGAGGAGGCACGAGCCACATAGTACCGATTTCTTCGAGAAGATGCAGAAAACCCTCCTAACCCAACCTTCCTACGACGCCCATCGATCGATACGCCACCCTTTCCATCGATCGATATGCCTCAACCCGAATCGCCCATTGTCCACTTAGTGTCAATACTCGATCTGCTGTTTCCAAAGACACTTGACGAGATTCCAGGGAGCGATTTTGATACTGAAGATGAATACGACACAAACAATACCGAGGAACGAGCCGCCAAGTCTAGATCTCTTCGTCTAAACAAAGCCAGATGCGACTTTTTCTCTTGCCTTTTCCGCCCATCGACCGATGTAGCTCCTACTTCATTGATCGATATTCCTCCACCCAGATCGCTCAAACGAAGTTTCGAATCAACAAGCGATGAACCTTACTGCATACCAGTTTATGTCCCACATGAGCCACACCACAGAGATTACTCGATTGGAAGCTGGGCCAACGGTTATCAAGAAAGTTTTGCAGTAGACACAGCACCCCTACAAGCCGCGATTCAACCTGCAGATTCCGTATCGATCGACATGGAGTTCACGCCGTCGACGGACATGATCCACAAGCCATCGACCAATACGGAGAACTCTCCATCGCTCGATATCAATATTCAACCACCAGCCGATCCTGCCACAACACCATCCGAGGTACAAACACTTAAATTTTGATTTAAACTCACTAATACCGGATGAGTTTGGTATTTTCAGGGATTCAGATGGTCATGCACGAGCTATAGATGGGAGAATCATTCCTATCTCCACAGAAGATGTTGCAGACATACTCCAGATGGCTTATGGACCAGTAACTCCCTCTACACAACCACCTCGCTACCCACACGATCCGCACCAGTTTCAACGAGCATCGACCGATACATGGAAACGTGCATCGATCAATATGCACCGAGAGTTTGGGAAGAGAGCCTTCAACAACGGAGTTCATCGTTTCTTTTGGGAAAAGAAAGACGAATATGGAGTCTACAGAGATGAATCTGGCCATGCAAGAGCAGTAAACGGAGATATCATACATGTTACCAAAGACAATATGAGAAACCTGCTGAAGAGAGCCTCATTATTTGGACAATCTTGTTTCTGTCTACCAGAGTTTGCTGAAGCCTATGCTAAAGGAGTTCCTGATTGCAAGCTCTTCACACAAGCAGAAGTGACACACATGCTTGATGCAAGAACCGGCAATCACTGTTTGGGCAAAATTTGGTACGACGGAATCAATAGCCAAAATTCCCCGCAAAAATACAAAAGGAATAGTTTTATAAAACCCAAGAAGTCGTTTTATAAAACTCAAAGATCGTTTTATAAAACTCGAAGATCATTTTATAAAACTCGAGAAGTCATTTTATAAAACTCGAAGATCGTTTTATAAAACTCAAGAAGTCGTTTTATAAAGCTCTAAGATCGTTTTATAAAACTCGAGAAGTCATTTTATAAAACTCGAAGATCGTTTTATAAAACTCAAAGATCGTTTTATAAAACTTGAGAAGCCGTTTTATAAAACTCGTAGATCATTTTATCAAACTCGAAGATCGTTTTATAAAACTCGAGAAGCCGTTTTATAAAATTCGAAGATCGTTTTATAAAACTCGAGAAGCCGTTTTATAAAACTCGAAGATCGTTTTATAAAACTCGAGAAGCCGTTTTATAAAACTTGAAGATCGTTTTATAAAACCCGAAGATCGTTCTATAAAACTCGAGAAGCCGTTTTATAAAACTCGAAGATCGTTTTATAAAACTCGAGGATCGTTTTATAAAACTCGAGAAGTCGTTTTATAAAACTCGAGAATCGTTTTACAAAACCGCGAAAAACCGAAACCGCCACAAAACGCGAACTAGAGGCTTCCCGACTAGTTCGCCTGCTGGTGAACTAAGCCAGCTTGGCTTAGTTCGCCAGCAGGCGAACTAGAAGCTTCCAACTAGTTCGCCTGCTGGCGAACTAGGAACTCCCCGACTAGTTTGCCTGCTGGCGAACAAAGCCAGCTGTGGGAACCGAAATCCACCTACTGTCAATAAATCGTAAAAAAGGAAACTTTGGGAAAACCCTAAGTTTCCAGAGGAACCGGCTATCTGCAGAACCGCACAAAGAAGATTAAGAAAACGATAAACTCAGAATTTTAAAAGAATAAACGAAAGGTTCTTATTCCGAATCTGCGTAAGAACTGGTACAAAAAGAGTAGCCGAAAACTTAAGAACGAAAAACCCTAATTGAGACGCAGCTCGCTAACAGAAAACGGAAATATTCATAAATGCTAATTTTTGTGGTGAGAGCTCTGAAAATCGTGTCCCAGCTTCTGCCCTATCCCTCCTCCTTATATACTCCTCCTTAGGCGGTTTTGATCTTTCCATTTCGCTCGAAAACGAATATATTGGGAAATTTCCATATCTGTCGATCCTTCCTTTTGTTCCGCGGAAATCTTCTAGTTATCTTCAAACTTGCATTTTATCTTCCCTCTGCGAGTAAACCGTCAATACGTTATCGTATCTTCGGGTTTGATTTCATTAATGTCGCGAGATGGGTTTTTATCGTGTTTTAGGACCTTCCAGGCCGTTTTACGATAAAAACCGTTTTACGACTTTATACGAGACCGTTTCCTGATCCGATGCCGTTTTTAACGATTTTCTCGACCGTTTTTATTAAAAACATGTTTTTTATGATCTTAACGAAAAATCTCGGATAAATCGTATAGTTTAGGCGATGTTCGGTGTTTTGCTTAACCGTTACCGTTTTATACGATTTCTTCGAGTTCTTTTTGGGAAACGGAGTTTTACGGTTTTTATCGTAGAATTCAAACGATAAGTCGGATCGAGACGAAACGAGAGACATTTCGACCGTGGTTCAGAATGTGACCGTGTCGAAGGACGTAAGGTTCGAATCGGGGCCGCGGGAGATCCGAGAGGTCTCTATTTCACCTGCTGGCGAACTAAGCCGGGCTGGCTTAGCTCGCCAGCAGGCGAACTAGTTGGAGAGTGCCTAGTTCGCCTGCTGGCGAACTAAGCCAGCTTGGCTTAGTTCGCCAGCAGGCGAACTAGTTGGGAGCCTCTAGTTCGCATGCTGGCGAACTAGTCCGGGACCATCTAGTTCGCCTGCTGGCGAACTAAGCCAGCTTGGCTTAGTTTGCCAGCAGGTGAACTAGTCGGGGAGGCTCTAGTTCGCCTGCTGGCGAACTATGCCAGCCTGGCTTAGTTCGCCAGTAGGCGAACTAGTCATGACTAGTTCGCGTTTTGCGGCTTTTTTGGTTTTTTGCGGTTTTGTAAAACGATTTCTCAAGTTTTATAGAATGATCTTCGAGTTTTATAAAACGATCTTCGAGTTTTATAAAACGGCTTCTCGAGTTTTATAAAACGATCTTCGAGTTTTATAAAACGGCTTCTCGAGTTTTATAAAACAATCTTCGAGTTTTATAAAACGATCTTCGAGTTTTATAAAACGGTTTCTCGAGTTTTATAAAACAATTTTATAAAACGATCTTCGAGTTTTATAAAACGGTTTCTTGAGTTTTATAAAACGACCTTTGAGTTTTATAAAACGATCTTCTTGTTTTATAAAACGATCTTCGAGTTTTTATAAAACGGCTTCGAGTTTTATAAAACGATCTTCGAGTTTTATAAAACGGCTTCTCAAGTTTTATAAAAAGATCTGCGAATTTTATAAATGACTTCGAGTTTTATAAAACGACTTCTCGGGTTTTATAAAACTATTCCTTTTGTATTTTTGCGGGGAATTTTGGCTATTGATTCTGTCGTACCGATTTCGACCCCAACAGTTAGCCCCCCAGCTCGTAAGAATCGTAGGGTTCTTGCGAGTGGATTGAGCTTGTTTGGCGAGTTTGGTAGAATTAGGCGAAACATTAATGGCCAAAAATCCAAGTGTGAATAGTAAAACTCTTCCCTATAAGTATATGAAGTGAATCTCTCAAGTTGTTCACTCATTTTCCATAACTTGTCTAAGTCTCAAGAAGTTCTCTCTCTACTTCTTTCTTTGGATCCCTTCTCTTTCGACCGTCCGATATGTCTTCCGAGTCGAGAGTTTCAGATCAAGCTCATGCATCTATCTTCAATCCGAGCGACCTTGATACCTCGGGCGATTGTCCTCTTTCCAGCCCGATCTTTCAACGTTCTTTCTCGACCGAGGATAAGTTTTCGGAATATTGTTTAGCCTTGAAGGCCGCGAAGGTGCCGCCTTCGAGTTTTTGGGTTCCGAAGAAGGATAAACCTCGGAGGAGGGCAGCTGGTCCTAGTGCGAGCACTGCCAGTTCCCTCAGAGATATGAGGGCAGCTGGTCCTAGTCCGTGAAATTCCTGAGTCAGTTCAATTTTGCCTTCCCGTCCCAGGCCAGGATGTCGAGAATCCGCCCCCGGGTAATTTTTCATGCTACGAAGCCTTTCTGTTGAACTGTCAGCTATGGTTCCCTATTCCTCGAACCATTGTCGAGTTCTTGGATAGGTTTGGTGTACCGTTCGCCAACTACGTCCTGGTGGGTTACAACACCTTGTCGGAATTTCGTGTTAGGCTATGAGCGCGGGATGTCCCTTAATGCGGACTATCTTTCGGCTATGTTGACATTCAAGGGAAGAAATGACGGCTTTTATTTAGCTCCTCGACGGGACATGACGGTCGTCGGTGGGCTTGCCTCGAATGAGCATGGTTGGATCGAGCGATTCTTCTAGGTCAAAAATCGATGGTGCGTCCGTGGAAGAGGGCTGTATTCCTTTGTTCAGGACCGCGTGGGCGACCACTGGTATTCTATTGACGTGATCTCCATATCCGTATATGTACAAGTTTTAACTCTTTTCGCTTGTTTCGCAGTGCCTAACCTCCACAGGCCGATGCTCGAGGATTTCCCCGAGGTCATGAATCTTCTTCGTGGCGGCCCACTTCATTGGGGATACTTTTCTCCGAAAAGGGTTCGTCGCGCCGTTGCCTATTATTTATCTTGTTTTTATCGCGACAGTCATACTGAGTTCGAGGCGGGTGACGATGCGGAGGAGAGGGAGAGATCCAGATCTCCGCAGGACAGAGAAGTTCTGAATGGTCGTGGTCAAGCGTTCGACGGTGATATCAATATCGAAGATCTGATTGACTTTTCGGCCTCCGAATTTGACCCGACTGAGACGCCACCCCGAGGACCGGCCGACACACCGTTTACGAAAGCGTCGAGGCTTTTCAACAAGGTTTGTCTATCCTTTTGTTACTATGTCGTTTTTTTTTATAAAGGATGATTTTTCCGTTTTGCAGGGTCTTCGCGTTATGAGCGAAGCGGTGAGCGCGAACAGCGCGGAACTTCGCAGACCTGAATCTAGGGCAGCAGCGGCGGATGCAGAAGCTGTTTGTATCAGAGAGGAGATCGATGCCAGTTTCTCTCGCGCCCAATATTTAGCCATACGGGAAGCTACTCGTGTGAGAGAGGAGTACGAAGCGGAATCTCGTCAAAGCTTAGAACTTTCCGATGTGATGGTTTGCCGTGCACGTAGAGCGGGAAAGAGAGAGGTTTCTGCGGAGTTCATGGCCCGCCGTGAGTGGTTCGTACCTCTTTATGTGGAATTTGAAGATGCATAAAGGGCGAATGGCGATTTCCGCGAGTGCCGGGGCGTAGCCGGGGGTTTGCATCTTACCCAAAAACCGGACTATTCGTATGATGTTGAGGTTGCGAAGCAGACAGCGCGTCTGGTTAAGAGAGAGAAGAAGAAGAACGAGTTCGTCAATCCCGGGAAGCGTATGTGGGATCAGTGGAGTCCCATTGTGGTGTCGTCGGATTCAGTCAAAGTTGGACCTGGGATATCGGATGTGGATGGTGAAGTCGATCAGTCTGCGTTTGATGACTTCAACGTGTGATGTTATTAGTTTTTCGATTTTATTGTTGTTTTCCCGGGACTGGCCGTTAGTGGCTTTGAATCCCTACCGCTGGGCGGTATGTACTTGAATGCTTTTAATAATAAAATATTTTCTAAGTATGAAATTCGTGTTTCGTTTTAGATGTAGAGGGAAGAATACGAGTTGTCATCTCGTATCTAACTCTTTGGTGTAAATCGTCCGATTCGTTTG
>CAKOAT010132155.1:48341-67886 GCA_932364175.1 Eruca vesicaria subsp. sativa
TTTCGCGAGTGTTTAGATGTGGGCGAAGAGACATGCCTTTAGGATCTCGATTCATGCCTTGAGACGTTAGCGACCAGTGTGCTGGGTTTAGGGCAAGACCTAGGTTTACTTTCGGATTGGGGCTGTGCGATGACTAGTCGGCTTTCGTTTTGCCCGTTGCGATTTTAACCTGACTCCATACCGATTTAGAATCCGCGATTTTAACCTGACTCCATACCGATTTAGAATCCGCGATTCGTATGGTTGGAATCGAGCATCTCACCGGGAACAATTTCTAAGTTGCCCGGAAGTGCTGACCAAAAATTTGGATTTCTTTTATAGCGCGCTATTTTATCCTAGTCGGATGTATGCGGACCGATAGGTCGATGCGTTTGTTTAGGACGGCTAGCGTGCTCGACGTGGCCAATCACCGAGCGTTCGTGTTTTTATAGTCGCGGACGTACTTGGGGAAATATTTTTCTTGAGAGTTTAGGCGACGTCTCGCCAGCTCTTTCCGAAAATATTTTGATAGGCAAGTTTTATAAAAACGATTAAATAGTTGTTACTGCGGAAGCGATTTTCCGGATGTTTGGAATTTCTTTTGTGTTTTTTTTATTAGTAGCGGAGATATTCTAACTTTGCCTTTATTAAAAATTTCGAAAAAAATTTCGATTACAAAGCGAATTTTTTTTAAAAAAATTTGGGAGTATACGAATACTCGTATACTCACCCACTCGTCCCCCTCGTTTTGGAAGGGGGTATAGCTGAACTCGTCTTTAGGCGATCTGCCTACGTATTCCTTTCGGAAATCAAGCCATCTCGTAGTTCTGATCGTTTGCGCGAGTGTGCTTACTCGGCTGTCGCAGACTTCTCGATCGCTTCAGTTGTGGGATCGATGTCTTTGTCCGGAATTGTCTCCTCCGGCCGAGTGGAAGCGATGGATGTGGAAACTTCTGGTTTCTCGGACGTTGCTTGCTTTGGATCGTCTTCTGCGGGCGGTGGCGTGACTTTTGCCCGTTTTGGTTTCACGATTGCTACTGCCAATTGCCTCAGCTTATGTTCGGCCAGGAAGCAGGATCGCGATTGTCTTTGGCATCCCCAAATTGCTGCGACTCCCGTAGGTGTTGGGAATTTGATGCCTAAGTGATATGTCGACAGAACCGCCTTCACGGAATTTATCCAAGGCGTTCCCATAATCACGTTGTAGATAGCCGGGAAATCGACTACCGCGAAGTTAACGATTTTCGTCACTTCTTTTGCGGCGACCGTTAATCGAATTGATTCCAGGGTCATCGACGTCTCGCCGGAGAAACTAGTCAACGGTTTTGGAATCGGCTCGACTTCCGAGAGGTCGATTCCATGCGTGCTAGCGTATTGTGGAAGATCACGTTGACAGTACTCCCGGTATCGACCAAGATCCGAGCGACTTCTAAATCGCCTATTACTAAGTCGATGATAAGAGGATCGGCGTGAGGTTGGTCGGTTTTGTAAAACGGCTTCTCGAGTTTTATAAAACGATATTCGAGTTTTATAAAACGATCTTCGAGTTTTATAAAACGGTTTCTCGAGTTTTATAAAACAAGGTTATAAAACGATCTTCGAGTTTTACAAAACGGTTTCTTAAGTTTTATAAAACGACCTTTGAGTTTTATAAAACGATCTTCGAGTTTTATAAAACGATCTTCAAGTTTTTATAAAACGGCTTCTCGAGTTTTATAAAACGATCTTCGAGTTTTATAAAACGACTTCTCAAGTTTTATAAAACGATCGGTGAATTTTATAAATGACTTCGAGTTTTATAAACGACTTCTCGGGTTTTATAAAACTATTCCTTTTGTATTTTTGCGGGGAATTTTGGCTATTGATTCCGTCGTACCGATTTCGACCCCAACACCAGCTTGGCTTAGTTCGCCAGTAGGTGAACTAGAGATTTTTCGGATCTCATCCCTGATTCGAAACTTACGTCCTTTGACACGGTCACATTCTGAACCCCGGCCAAAATATCTCTTGTTTCGTCTCGATCCGACTTATCGTTCGAATTCTATGATAAAATTTGTAAAACTCCGCTTTCTCGAAAAGAACTCGAAGAAATCTTATAAAACGGTAACGGTTAAGCAAGACACCGAACATCGCCTAAACTATACGATTTATCTGAGATTTTTCGTTAAGATCATAAAAACGCGTTTTTAATAAAAAACGTCGAGAAAATCGTAAAAACGGCATCGGATCATGAAACGGTCTCGTATAAGGTCCTAAAACACGATAAAAACCCATCTCGCGATATTAACGAAATCAAACCCGAAGATACGATAACGTTTTGATGGTTTACTCGCAGACAGAAGACAAAAGGCAAGTTTGAAGATAAATAGAAGATTTCCGCGGAAGAAAAGGAAGGATCGACAGAAATGGAAAATTCCCGATATATTCGGTTTCGGGCGAAATGGAAAGACTAAAACCGCCTAAGAAGGACTATATAAGTAGGAGGCATAGGGCAGAAGTTGGGACACGATTTTCAGAGCTCTCACCACGAAAATTAGCATTTAGGAATATTTTCGTTTTCTGTTAGCGAGCTGCGTCTCAACTAGGGTTTTTCGTTCTTAGACTTTTCGGCTACTCTTTTAGTACCAGTTCTTACGCAGATTCGGAATAAGAACCTCTTTGCTCTCAATATCGTTTATTCTCTTTTAAATTCTAAGTTTATCGTTTTCTTAATCTTCGTTGTGCGGTTCTGCAGATAGCCGGTTCCTCTGGAAACTTAGGGTTTTCCCGAAGTTTCCTTTTTTACGATTTATTGACAGTAGGTGGATTTCGGTTCCCACAGTTTGGCGCTAGAAGGAGGGGGGGGGTCGGATCTATCTTACACCGAATCCGCAACATGTCCAACGAAGAAACGATGACTGGTGATAACCAAACTCGCAACGAACGTGATAACGTTGAAACACCACCACCACAAGATGCGTCTGCGGCCAACGCTACAAACGCTAACGCCGAGACAATCGAAAAGATGCTTTCCGAGTTTAACAAAAAATCGGAATAGCAGGAAAAGCTCATTGGTTCGCTCGTGAAACGTGTTGAAACCCCAACCTCGAAAACCCGAGCAATTCGCCCCCGCGGAACCACTAAGATCCGCGGAAGGAGGCTCGATTTCGGCGCTCCTACGGATTGTCCCAGAACCGAGCAGGGTAACTTACCGGAAAAGGGTTCCAGAATAGATAACCCTGACGCGACGCTAAACGAATCGGAGAAACCTCCTACTCACGAACAGGAGACCGAGGGCGACGGCATCAAAAGGGTTAACCTGGAGACACGCGACCAGGCCGATTCATCGGACGAAGACGCTGACGTCCATCCTAGGAGAAGAAAAACTCGAAGTCCTCTGCCAGAGTTTTCTCTCGAACGTTCTTTTATCGGAGACGAGGGGGAACTCGACTTCGCGCGATACGCAAAAACTGTCGAGGAGCGATCTCCGGTTACTCGCAGCAAACGCCGACAAAGTCGGAAAACTGCTAGCAATCTGACCGAGATTCGCGATCTCCGCGAATACATCACTAAAACGGCCGCAAGGGTAAAAGCAGTGAAATCTCAGATTCATCACGCTACCAGCGCCGCACCCGAAATCGATCGGTTACTGTATGAATCTCGGAAAACGCCATTCACGGCTCGCTTCACCGAGGTCAAGCTACCCGATACCGGAAAACTGAAGGTGCCAACTTACGACGGGACATCTGATCCCAAAGCACACCTACAGGCGTTCCAGATCACCATGGGTCGAGCCAAACTCAAGGACTACGAAAATGACGCAGGCTACTGCCGTCTCTTCGTCGAAAACCTAGAAGGAGCAGCGCTCGAATGGTTCGCCAAACTTAGGCGAAAATTGATCGGAAGTTTCCGCCGACTTGCTTCGGAATTCCTGAAGCAATATTCGATGTTCATTAATCCGGAAACCTCCGACGCCGACCTCTGGAGCTTGGCGCAGAAAGAGGATGAATCTCTCCGTGATTTCATGAGTAGGTTCAAACTCGTCATGGCTACGGTTAGCGGAATTAGCGACAAAGCCGCCATCGATGCGTTAAGGAAATCGCTCTGGTATAAATAAGTGGATAAGTCTCGAGAAACCGCGGACGATCCAGGATGCGCTCCATAAGGCCACTGACTTCATAACCATCGAAGAGGAGACTAAAATCTTGTCTGAGAAGTATAAGACGACGAAAACATCCGCGAAAGATACCGCGTCCGAGCAGAAGCAGAAAAAGAGGAACTCTCGTAACGACAAATTCGTCCATCACGAGGGACAGGATCTCCAAGGGGCGCATAACTACGCCATTAATTACGGAGCGGAGCAAGGGCGGACTACGTGTAACACGTGGACGAGAAATTCAAATTACGATGAGAATAATTTCTGCGACCTCCACCAAACCCGTGGGCATTCCACAGTGAACTGCAAAGTTCTCGGCGCCAGACTTGCCGAAAAAATTGGTCACGGGAGTACTCTCCGAGATATCCAGTGTCAAGGATCTCATCCGCGATTCAGATCGCCTTCCGAAGAACGACAGGAACGCGCGAGCGGAAACCCCACCTCTGGGAAACCAGTTGGGCGAAAAACACGGACGAAGACAAGACGAGAAGGGTAACGATGCTAACCGCCGAAAAATCAACATGATTATCGGTGAATCACAATATTACAACGACACCGTCTCGTCAATCAAATCCTACCAACGTAAAGCCGAAACTGGCTCGAGTTGGAAGGTGCCGACGGATGACTCTCCAAAAGGGGTAATCTCGTTCGACGATGCGGAAACCGGCAGAATCGACCAACCTCACGCCGATCCTCTTGTCATTGACTTAGTGATAAGTGTCGGAACCGAGATTCACACTTGTCGATTTCTGTTAAATAAGGAAACTTAGGAAAACCCTAATTTTCCAGAGGAACCGGATCTCTGCGAAAGCCAACGACTAGTAACCAAATAAAGGCGGGAAAATACGAAAAACATAATAAAACAAATTTAAAGAAAAAGTAGATCTTATTTCGATTTCGCGTAAAAGCGTTGTGATCTTTACAAGGGTTTACAAAGGCTTTGGCCGCAGGGCCGTCAGTGAGTTATGAACATAAAAACCTTAAACCTAATCGAGTCGCAGCTCGATAACAAAAGACGGAAAAAGATAGGAAAAAGGATTTGAATGATTTTGGACTGAACCTTATGAAAGGCTGCCTACGTACCCCTTTCGAGGATCAAGTCGAACCTAGTTCAGTTGATTGAGCTGGACAAGAGATCGAACTGCCTGGGCGAGTTTGTCTAGTGATTGAGCGTCAGTCATAGAAACCGAACTTGTCGAGAAAAAGCCTAAGTTTCTAAGTGCGGAAAATTCTAAGTCTAGAAAAGTTGTAAAAGTCTCAGATGAGAGCTCTGAAAATCGTCCCTTTGCTTCTGCCCTATGCCTCTTGCTTATATACTCCCTTCCTGGGCGGTTTAGTCTTTCCATTTCGCTCAGATTCGAGTTTAATGAGAATCTTCCATTTATCTTGATCTTTCTTTTTTTCCCGCGGAAATCTTCTATTTATCCTCAAACTTGACATTTATCTTCAAGTTTGACATTTATCTTCTTTCTGTGGGTAAATCGCCAAAACGTCGTCTTATCTTCGGGTTGGACTTCGTTGAAAGTCGCGAGTGGCTTTTATCGCGGTTTATGACTTTCCGATCCGTTCTGCGATAAATCCGTTTTACGAATTTAGACGAGATCGTTTCCTGATACGATGCCGTTTTTAGATAAGTTTCTCGAGTTAATCGTAAAGCTAAGCAATGTTCGATGTTTCGATTAATCGTTACCGTTTTCTACGATTTACTCGGGCTTTTATTAAAATCGCGTTTTGTACGTTTTTTTACGAAAAATCTCGAATAAATTGTATAGTTTAGGCGATATATGGTGTTTCGTTCAACCATTGCCGTTTATACGATTTCCTCGAGTTCTTTTCGAGAAAACAAAGTTTTACGGTTTTTATCGTAAAACTCGAACGATATGACGGATCGAGACGAAACGAGAGACATTTCGACCGTGATTCGGAATATGATCGTGTCGAAGGACGTATGCCTTGAATCAAGGATGTGGGAGATCGAGGCTCGGGATGGTCGGCTCGACGTACGGCCAGCTAGTTCAGCTTGGCTAGGTCGCCATATGGCGAACTAGGCGATAGGAACCTGTGGGGCAAAGTCAGCACCTCTTAGTTCGCCCAACGGCGATCTAGCCGGGACGGGACTAGTTCTCCCACCAGCCAACTAAGCCAGCTTGGCTTAGTTAGCCGGTGGGAAAACTAGTTGTGGGACTCCTAGTTTGCCCAACGGCGAACTAAGCCAGCTTGGCTTAGTTCGTCGGTGGGTGAACTAGTCGTGACTAATTCGCGTTTTACGGCGGTTTTGGTGTTTCGCGGTTTTGTAAAACGATTCTCGAGTTTTATTAAACGATTCTCGAGTTTTATAAAACGATTCTTGAGTTTTATAAAACGATCTTCGGGTTTTATAAAACGGCTTCTCGAGTTTTATAAAACGATCGTCGAGTTTATAAAACGATCTTCGAGTTTTATAAAACGGCTTCTCAAGTTTTATAAAACGATCTTTGAGTTTTATAAAACGGCTTCTCGAGTTTTATAAAACGATCTTTGAGTTTTATAAAACGATCTTCGAGTTTTATAAAATGGCTTCTCGAGTTTTATAAAACGATCTTCGAGTTTTATAAAACGGCTCCTCGAGTTTTATAAAACGATCCTCGAGTTTTATAAAACGATCTTCGAGTTTTATAAAACGGCTTCTCAAGTTTTATAAAAAGATCTTCGAGTTTTATAAAATGGCTTCTCGAGTTTTATAAAACGATCTTCGAGTTTTATAAAACGGCTTCTCGAGTTTTATAAAACGATCTTCGAGTTTCATAAAACGGCTTCTCGAGTTTTATAAAACGATCTTCGAGTTTTATAAAACGATCTTCGAGTTTTATAAAACGGATTCTCGAGTTTTATAAAACGATCCTCGAGTTTTATAAAACGATCTTCGGGTTTTATAAAACGGCTTCTCGAATTTTATAAAATGATCCTCGGGTTTTATAAAATGATTCTTGAGTTTTACAAAACGATTATTCGAGTTTTATAAAACGATTCTAGAGTTTTATAAAACAATTCTTCGAGTTTTATAAAACGATTCTCGAGTTTTATAAAACGATCCTCGAGTTTTTTAAAACGATTCTCGAGTTTTATAAAACGATCCTCGGGTTTTATAAAACGATTCTCGAGTTTTATAAAACGATTCTCGAGTTTTATAAAACGATCCTCGAGTTTTATAAAACGATTCTTTGGATTTTATAAAACGATTCCTTTTATATTTCTGCGGGGAGTTTCGGCCGTTGATTCTGTCGTACCGATTTTGACCCCAACAGTTAGCCCCCCAGCTCGTAAGAATCTTGAGCCTTTAGCGTAAGATTCTTGCGAGTGGTTAACCAGTTTTAGTTAAGTTAGGCGGAATTAATGGTCGGGAAGGTCCGTTGAAAGTAATCTTCCCACTTTCCAGTGAGCGGAAAGCGTTTAAAATTAGGGCTGCGCCTTGTGAAGGCTGCCTACGTACGCTTTTGAGGGGATCAAGCCTTTCGTAGTTCGTTTCGCAGTTAAGGTTTGTATGACCCGTTTCCTAGCAAGACCTTTACGATCTAGTTATATGTTGTGTAGGAATTATCGAGCATATTGATGTCGATGGCATCTGGACCTTTGCCGGCCTTGAGACTAGCCTCGTAGGCCATTTGGTCTGGCCGAGCGTGGCCGTTATAGTATTCGGACTGGCCGTGTGCGGCTCTGAGTCCTTGCCACTTTTGCGGCTTTATTAAAAATCAGTTTGCGTTTTTTAAGATCGTGTTTTTATTCGTAAGAATGTAGCGGGAAGAATATGAATTGATATTGAGGGAGGTCCGCGAGTTGTCGTCTCACATTCCTTTTTCCCTTAGTGTATCGCCTTGTTCGTTTGCTCGTTTTAGGATGTTTAGTAAATCAAGTGAGCGTTTAGATATAGACGAAGAGACATGCCTTTAGGATCTCGATTCATGCCTTGAGACGTTAGCGACCAGTGTGCTGGGTTGAGGGCAAGACCTAGGTTTACTTTCGGATTGAGGCTATGCGATGACTAGTCGGCTTTCGTTTTGCCTGTTGCGATTTTATCCTGATTCCATACCGATATAGAATCCGCGATAGGTTCTCGGCTTATATGATTCGTCTGGTTGGAACCGAGCATCTCACCGGGAACAATTTCTAAGTTGTCCGGAAGTGCTGACCAAAAGTTTGGATTTCTTTTAAAGCGCTATTACCCTTGTGTCGGGTGTCCGAGAGCTATCTCTGCGAGATAACTTAAGTTTGTTTAGGACTGTTGCGAGTTTGTTGTGATCAGCAACAAACTTTTTAGGCGATAAATGTTTACGTTTTTTTGGCCTTCGCGAAGGATACATCATTAAGAAGTTTTGCGTAATTTTATAGTCGCGGACGGACTGTTAGGTCTTCTAAGAAAATGACTTTATCGAGGAAGGTATTTATGAAGAAAAACTAATCTCCGGGCGTCTGCGACGTCTCGCAGTGCCGAAAGTTGGTTTTTATTTTAAATGCCGCGTTTCGTGTTCGGAACGTTTGCGGGCTCGAAGATGTTGCGCGGTGTTGCGAGGGTTTTGTTTTAACCCTGCTTTGCAGGAACACTTTGGTTCATTTTCGGATATTCGCAATTAAAACTTACATTCCTGTTTTGATGTTAGGCTGTTTTATGATTTGTGCTAGAGCAATTAGGACCGAGAGTTCGTGTAAGTTGTTTCCCCGAACGAAGCGTTTTTGGTTACGGTGCTTTGTGAAGTGTTGACCTTCCGAGATTCGTACGGCTTTAGGAGCTCTGGTACGAGTGTTTTCTTATACGTCGGATTTTGTAGGAAACTTGCTTCGGGAATAGAGTGAATCGCGAGAATACAGAACTTAGCCGATTTTTGACAAGTTTGCATTATCCGTTGAATGTATTGCCTTGGTGTGAAGGTTGTGTTCAGCCGCACAGCCAAGGTCGTATCTGGTAGAGGATTAAACCACGACTCTTTCGTGCTATCGAAAAGGTCGAGTCGGTTCGTAAACTTGGCATTGAAGTGAAGCGTGATCGGACAATAGCCAAGTAGCGTTTGTCGAGCTTGATATGCCAAGTATGCCCGTGGTTATAGAAAACGTTTTTCCTCTGTAGGTTTGATTTATACGATAAAAAGTTTCGTATAAACTTTCCTTTGTATGGAAGTTGTTTTATAAAACGATCGATCTTTCTTTACTCGAAGGAGACAGATCCTAAGAAGCTCGGTGCGGAGCCCGTACGGAGTAATTTGCGGGACGGTCTCATTCTCGGATGTAATCGGGAGGAGTGAGAGCGGATGTTCGTGAACCGAAGGACTAAAGAGTGAGATCTTCCAGATTGTGATGCGAGGAAACAAAGTTTAGATTGGTCGCTCAGCGCCGGATCGTATAGCTTGGCTTTTGCTATATAAGGAAAATACTTTTCGCAAAACCTGTTACGTTTACTTGCGAAAGTTACTTCTTATGACATGATCCTGACTATACGGAGGATTCCTTGCGTAAGTAACGGGTGATGAATTTAGTAAATCGGCACGACGCATTGGGTTAACAATGTCTCCGCAGATTTCTCGAGAAACCTTTCCACTTAGTTTTTGATTCTTCGGTGGTGGTTTTTTCGAAGTCACTCGCGGAGTTTTACCCAAAGTTATTTCACCGAGATCTAGTCGCAAAATGTTTTAGGGGGTTTCTCAGACGGAATGAATCACATGACCAGCAATAGGATGAGTCGGCGAGACGGAAGGACATGTTCTCGATTGCTGCTTTGTGTTCTCGATTTTTCTTTTGCCACAAATGTTCTTGATATTATTCTGTGACTCACTTGATTCCGTGACTCACAAATGTTTTATAAGTCGTGAGTAGTTCGCGCTTTACGGCGGTTTTGGTCTTTCGCGGTTTTGTAAAACGATTCTCGAGTTTTATAAAACGATTCTCGAGTTTTATAAAACGATTCTCGAGTTTTATAAAACGATCTTCGAGTTTTATAAAATGGCTTCTCGAGTTTTATAAAACGGCTTCTCGAGTTTTATAAAACGATCCCCGAGTTTTATAAAACGATCCCCGAGTTTTATAAAACGATCTTCGGGTTTCATAAAACGGCTTCTCGAGTTTTATAAAATGATCCTCGAGTTTTATAAAACGATTCTCGAGTTTTATAAAACTATTCTTCGAGTTTTATAAAACGATTCTCGAGTTTTATAAAATGATTCTTCGAGTTTATAAAACGATTCTCGAGTTTTATAAAACGATCCTCGAGTTTTATAAAACGATCCTCGAGTTTTATAAAACGATCTTTGGGTTTTATAAAACGGCTTCTCGAGTTGTATAAAATGATCCTCGAGTTTTATAAAACGATTCTCGAGTTTTATAAAACGATCATTCGAGTTTTATAAAACGATTCTCGAGTTTTATAAAACGATTCTTCGAGTTTTATAAAACGATTCTCGAGTTTTATAAAACGATCCTCGTGTTTTATAAAACGAGTCTCGAGTTTTATAAAACGATCCTCGGGTTTTATAAAACGATTCTCGAGTTTTATAAAACGATCCTCGAGTTTTATAAAACGATCCTCGAGTTTTATAAAATGATTCTTTGGGTTTTATAAAACAATTCCTTTTATATTTCTGCGGGGAGTTTCGGCCGTTGATTCCGTCGTACCGATTTTGACCCCAACAGTTAGCCCCCCAGCTCGTAAGAATCTTGAGCCTTTAGCGTATGTTTCTTGCGAGTGGTTAACCAGTTTTAGTTAAGTTAGGCGGAATTAATGGTCGGGAAGGTCCGTTGAAAGTGATCTTTCCACTTTCCAGGGAGCGGAAAGCTTTTAAGATTAGGGCTGCGCCTTGTGAAGGCTGCCTACGTACTCTTTTGAGGGGATCAAGCCTTTCGTAGTTCATTTCGGAGTTAAGGTTCGTATGACCCGTTTCCTAGCAAGACCTTTACGATCAAGTTATATGTTTTGTAGGAATTATCGAGCATATTGATGTCGATGGCATCTGGACCTTTGCCGGCCTTGAGACTAGCCTCGTAGGCCGTTTGGTCTGGCCGAGCGTGGCCGTTATAGTATTTGGACTGGCCGTGTGCGGCTCTGAGTCCTTGCCACTTTTGCGGCTTTATTAAAAATCAGTTTGCATTTTTAAGAGCGTGTTTTGATTCGTAAGAATGTAGCGGGAAGAATATGAGTTGATATTGAGGGAGGTCCGCGAGTTGTCGTCTCGCATCCCTTTTTCCCTTAGTGTATCGCCTTGTTCGTTTGCTCATTTTAGGATGTTTAGTAAATCGAGTGAGCGTTTAGATATAGACGAAGAGACATGCCTTTAGGATCTCGATTCATGCCTTGGGACGTTAGCGACCAGTGTGCTGGGTTGAGGGCAAGACCTAGGTTTACTTTCGGATTGAAGCTATGCGATGACTAGTCGGCTTTCGTTTTGCCTGTTGCGATTTTAACCTGATTCCATACCGATTTAGAATCCGCGATAGGTTCTCGGCTTATATGATTCGTCTGGTTGGAACCGAGCATCTCACCGGGAACAATTTCTAAGTTGCCCGGAAGTGCTGACCAAAAGTTTGGATTTCGTTTATAGCGCTATTACCCTTGTGTAGGGTGTCCGAGAGCTATCTCTGCGAGATAACTTAAGTTTGTTTAGGACTAATGCGAGTTTGTTGTGATCAGCAACAAACTTTTTAGGCGATAAATGTTTACGTTGTTTTGGCCTTCGTGAAGGATACGTAGGTTAAGAAGTTTTGCGTAATTTTATAGTCGCGGATGGACTGTTAGGTCTTCTAAGAAAATGACTTTATCGAGGAAGGTATTTATGTCGAAAAACTAATCTCCGGGCGTCTGCGACGTCTCGCAGTGCCGAAAGTTGGTTTTTATTTTAGATGCCGCGTTTCGTGTTCGGAACGTTTGCGGGCTTGAAGATGTTGTGCGGTGTTGCGAGGGTTTTGTTTTAACCCTGCTTTGCAGGAACACTTTGGTTCGTTTGCGGATATTCGCAATTAAAACTTACATTCCTGTTTGGATGTTAGGTTGTTTTATGATTTGTGCTAGAGCAATTAGGACCGAGAGTTCGTGTAAGTTGTTTCCCCGAACAAAGCGTTTTTGGTTATGGTGCTTTGTGAAGTGTTGCCCTTCCGAGATTCGTACGGCTTTAGGAGCTCTGGTACGAGTGTTTTCTTATACGTCGGATTTTGTAGGAAACTTGCTTCGGGAATAGAGTGAATCGCGAGAATACAGAACTTAGCCGATTTTTGACAAGTTTGCATTATCCGTTGAATGTATTGGCTTGGCGTGAAGGTTGTGTTCAGCCGCACAGCCAAGGTCGTATCTGCTAGAGGATTAAACCACGACTCTTTCGTGCTATCGAAAAGGTCGAGACGGTTCGTAAACTTGGCTTTGAAGTGAAGCGTGATCGGACAATAGCCAAGTAGCGTTTGTCGAGCTTGATATGCCAAGTATGCCCGTGGTTATAGAAAACGGTTTTCCGCTGTAGGTTTGATTTATACGATGAAAGTTTCGTATAAACTTTCCTTTGTATGGAAGTTGTTTTATAAAACGATCGATCTTTCTTTACTCGAAGGAGACAGATCCTAAGAAGCTCGGTGCGGAGCCCGTACGGAGTCATTTGCGGGACGGTCTCATTCTTGGATGTAATCGGGAGGAGTTAGAGCGGATGTTCGTGAACCGAAGGGCTAAAGAGTGAGATCTGTCAGATTGTGATGCGAGGAAACAAAGTTTTGATTGGTCGCTCAGCGCCGGATCGTATAGCTTGGCTTTTGCTATATAAGGAAAATACTTTTCGCAACACCTGTTACGTTTACTTTCGAAAGTTACTTCGTTATGACATGATCCTGACTATACGAAGGATTCCTTGCGTAAGTAACGGGTGATGAATTTAGTAAACCGGCACGACGCATTGGGTTAACAATGTCTCCGCAGATTTCTCGAGAAACCTTTCCGCTTAGTTTTTGATTCTTCGGTGATGTTTTTTTCGAAGTCACTCGCGGAGTTTTACCCAAAGTTATTTCACCGAGATCTAGTCGCAAAATGTTTTAGCGGGTTTCTCGGACGGAATGAATCACATGACCAGCAATAGGATCAGTCGGCGAGACGAAAGGACATGTTCTCGATTGCTGCTTTGTGTTCTCGATTTTTCTTTTGCCACAAATGTTCTTGATATTATTCCTTGACTCAATTGATTCGACGGAAAATGATAGCACTATTTTGACACCTAAAGATTTCTCGTGTAATTTTTCGATTCTTATACGACACTTTTTTATCAAGTTCGAGAAGATCTTTATGACTTCGGCAAATTATCGAGTTTCACCCTGAAGTTTCGCAGAGATTTTCTAACCGCATGGTTGCGACGAGAGATGCTGTATAGTCCTCGAGATTATTTCCCAGACAGTTTGGATCAGTCTTTAGCGCTTAGACGGTTTTTAGATTGACTAGTTCGCGTTTTACGGCGGTTTCGGTTTTTCGCGGTTTTGTAAAACGATTCTCTAGTTTTATAAAACGATTCTCGAGTTTTATAAAACGATTCTCGAGTTTTATAAAACGATCTTCGAGTTTTATAAAACGGCTTCTCGAGTTTCATAAAACGATCCTTGAGTTTTATAAAACGATCTTCGAGTTTTATAAAACGGCTTCTCAAGTTTTATAAAACGATCTTCGAGTTTTATAAAACGGCTTCTCAAGTTTTATAAAACGATCTTTGAGTTTTATAAAACGGCTTCTCGAGTTTTGTAAAACGATCTTCGAGTTTTATAAAACGATCTTCGAATTTTATAAAACGGCTTCTCGAGTTTTATAAAAAAATCTTCGAGTTTTATAAAAAGGCTTCTCAAGTTTTATAAAACGATCTCGAGTTTTATAAAACGACTTCTCGAGTTTTATAAAACGATCTTCGAGTTTTATAAAACGGCTTCTCGAGTTTTATAAAACGATCTTCGAGTTTTATAAAATGGCTTCTCGAGTTTTATAAAACGATCTTCGACTTTTATAAAACGATCTTCGAGTTTTATAAAACAGCTTCTCGAGTTTTATAAAACGATCCTCGAGTTTTATAAAACGATCTTCGGGTTTTATTAAACGGCTTCTCGAGTTTTATAAAATGATCCTCGAATTTTATAAAACGATTCTCGAGTTTTATAAAACGATTCTTCGAGTTTTATAAAACGATTCTCGAGTTTAATAAAATGATTCTTCGAGTTTTATAAAACGATTCTCGAGTTTTATAAAACGATCCTCGAGTTTTATAAAACGATCCTCGAGTTTTATAAAACGATCTTCGGGTTTTATAAAACGGCTTCTCGAATTTTATAAAATGATCCTCGAGTTTTATAAAACGATTCTCGAGTTTTATAAAACGTTTATTCGAGTTTTATAAAACGATTCTCGAGTTTTATAAAACGATTCTTCGAGTTTTATAAAACGATTCTCGAGTTTTATAAAACGATCCTCGTGTTTTATAAAACGATTCTCGAGTTTTATAAAACGATCCTCGGGTTTTATAAAATGATTCTCGAGTTTTATAAAACGATCCTCGAGTTTTATAAAACGATCCTAGAGTTTTATAAAACGATTCTTTGGGTTTTATAAAACGATTCCTTTTATATTTCTGCGGGGAGTTTCGGCCGTTGATTCTGTCGTACCGATTTTGACCCCAACAGTTACCCCCCCAGCTCGTAAGAATCTTGAGCCTTTAGCGTATGGTTCTTGCGAGTGGTTAACCAGTTTTAGTTAAGTTAGGCGGAATAAATGGTCGGGAAGATCCGTTGAAAGTGATCTTTCCACTTTCCAGGGAGCGGAAAGCTTTTAAGATTAGGGCTGCGCCTTGTGAAGGCTGCCTACGTACTCTTTTGAGGGGATCAAGCCTTTCATAGTTCGTTTCAGAGTTAAGGTTCGTATGACCCGTTTCCTAGCAAGACCTTTACGATCTAGTTATATGTTGTGTAGGAATTATCGAGCATATTGATGTCGATGGCATCTGGACCTTTGCCGGCCTTGAGACTAGCCTCTTAGGCCGTTTGGTCTGGCCGAGCGTGGCCGTTATAGTATTCGGATTGGCCGTGTGCGGCTCTGAGTCCTTGCCACTTTTTCGGCTTTATTAAAAATCAGTTTGTGTTTTTAAGAGCGTGTTTTTATTCGTAAGAATGTAGCGGGAAGAATATGAGTTGATAATGAGGGAGGTCCGCGAGTTGTCGTCTCGTATTCCTTTTTCCCTTAGTGTATCGCCTTGTTCGTTTGCTCATTTTAGGATGTTTAGTAAATCGAGTGAGCGTTTAGATATAGACGAAGAGACATGCCTTTAGGATCTCGATTCATGCCTTGAGACGTTAGCGACCAGTGTGCTGGGTTGAGGGCAAGACCTAGGTTTACTTTCGGATTGAAGCTATGCGATGACTAGTCGGCTTTCGTTTTGCCTGTTGCGATTTTAACCTGATTCCATACCGATTTAGAATCCGCGATAGGTTCTCGGCTTATATGATTCGTCTGGTTGGAACCGAGCATCTCACCGGAAATAATTTCTAAGTTGCCCGGAAGTGCTGACCAAAAGTTTGGATTTCTTTTATAGCGCTATTACCCTTGTGTCGGGTGTCCGAGAGCTATCTCTGCGAGATAACTTAAGTTTGTTTAGGACTGTTGCGAGTTTGTTGTGATCAGCAACAAACTTTTTAGGTGATAAATGTTTACGTTGTTTTGGCCTTCGTGAAGGATACGTAGGTTAAGAAGTTTTGCGTAATTTTATAGTCGCGGATGGACTGTTAGGTCTTCTAAGAAAATGACTTTATCGAGGAAGGTATTTATGTCGAAAAACTAATCTCCGGGCGTCTGCGACGTCTCGCAGTGCCGAAAGTTGGTTTTTATTTTAGATGCCGCGTTTCGTGTTCGGAACGTTTCCGGCTCGAAGATGTTGCGCGGTGTTGCGAGGGTTTTGTTTTAACCCTGCTTTGCAGAAACACTTTGGTTCGTTTGCGGATATTCGCAATTAAAACTTACATTCCTGTTTGGATGTTAGGTTGTTTTATGATTTGTGCTAGAGCAATTAGGACCGAGAGTTCGTGTAAGTTGTTTCCCCGAACGAAGCATTTTTGGCTACGGTGCATTGTGAAGTGTTGACCTTCCGAGATTCGTACGGCTTTAGGAGCTCTGGTACGAGTGTTTTCTTATACGTCGGATTTTGTAGGAAACTTGCTTCGGGAATAGAGTGAATCGCGAGAATACAGAACTTAGCCGATTTTTGACATGTTTGCATTATCCGTTGAATGTATTGGCTTGGCGTGAAGGTTGTGTTCAGCCGCACAGCCAAGGTCGTATCTGGTAGAGGATTAAACCACGACTCTTTCGTGCTATCGAAAAGGTCGAGACGGTTCGTAAACTTGGCATTGAAGTGAAGCGTGATCAGACAATAGCCAAGTAGCGTTTGTCGAGCTTGATATGCCAAGTATGCCCGTGGTTATAGAAAACGTTTTTCCGCTGTAGGTTTGATTTATACGATGAAAGTTTCGTATAAACTTTCCTTTGTATGGAAGTTGTTTTATAAAACGATCGATCTTTCTTTACTCGAAGGAGACAGATACTAAGAAGCTCGGTGCGGAGCCCGTACGGAGTCATTTGCGCGACGGTCTCATTCTTGGATGTAATCGGGAGGAGTTAGAGCGGATGTTCGTGAACCGAAGGGCTAAAGAGTGAGATCTGTCAGATTGTGATGCGAGGAAACAAAGTTTAGATTGGTCGCTCAGCGCCGGATCGTATAGCTTGGCTTTTGCTATATAAGGAAAATACTTTTCGCAACACCTGTTACGTTTACTTTCGAAAGTTACTTCGTTATGACATGATCCTGACTATACGAAGGATTCCTTGCGTAAGTAACGGGTGATGAATTTAGTAAACCCGCACGACACATTGGGTTAACAATGTCTCCGCAGATTTCTCGAGAAACCTTTCCGCTTAGTTTTTGATTCTTCGGTGATGGTTTTTTCGAAGTCACTCGCGGAGTTTTACCCAAAGTTATTTCACCGAGATCTAGTCGCAAAATGTTTTAGGGGGTTTCTCAGACGGAATGAATCACATGACCAGCAATAGGATCAGTCGGCGAGACGGAAGGACATGTTCTCGATTTCTGCTTTGTGTTCTCGATTTTTCTTTTGCCACAAATGTTCTTGATATTATTCCGTGACTCAATTGATTCGACGGAAAATGATAGCACTATTTTGACACCTAAATATTTCTCGTGTAATTTTTCGATTCTTATACGACACTTGTTTTATCAAGTTCGAGAAGATCTTTATGACTTCGGCAAATTATCGAGTTTCACCCTGAAGTTTCGCAGAGATTTTCTAACCGCATGGTTGCGACGAGAGATGCTGTATAGTCCTCGAGATTATTTCCGAGACAGTTTGGATCAGTCTTTAGCGCTTAGACGGTTTTTAGATTGACTAGTTCGCGTTTTGCGGCGGTTTCGGTTTTTCGCTGTTTTGTAAAACGATTCTCGAGTTATATAAAACGATTCTCGAGTTTTATAAAGCGATCTTCGAGTTTTATAAAATGGCTTCTCAAGTTTTATAAAACGATCCTTGAGTTTTATAAAACGATCTTCGAGTTTTATAAAACGGCTTCTCAAGTTTTATAAAACGATCTTCGAGTTTTATAAAACGGCTTCTCAAGTTTTATAAAACGATCTTTGAGTTTTATAAAACGGCTTCTCGAGTTTTGTAAAACGATCTTCGAGTTTTATAAAACGATCTTCGAGTTTTATAAAACGGCTTCTCGAGTTTTATAAAACAATCTTCGAGTTTTATAAAACGGCTCCTCGAGTTTTATAAAACAATCCTCGAGTTTTATAAAACGATCTTCGAGTTTTATAAAAAGGCTTCTCATGTTTTATAAAACGATCTTCGAGTTTTATAAAACGGCTTCTCGAGTTTTATAAAACGATCTTCGAGTTTTATAAAAGAGCTTCTCAAGTTTTATAAAACGATCTTTGAGTTTTATAAAACGGCTTCTCGAGTTTTGTAAAACGATCTTCGAGTTATATAAAACGATCTTCAAGTTTTATAAAACGGCTTCTCGAGTTTTATAAAACAATCTTCGAGTTTTATAAAACGGCTCCTCGAGTTTTATAAAACAATCCTCAAGTTTTATAAAACGATCTTCGAGTTTTATAAAAAGGCTTCTCGTGTTTTATAAAACGATCTTCGAGTTTTATAAAACGACTTCTCGATTTTTATAAAACGATCTTCGAGTATTATAAGACGGCTTCTCGAGTTTTATAAAACGATTTTCGAGTTTTATAAAACGGCATCTCGAGTTTTATAAAACAGCTTCTCGAGTTTTATAAATCGATCCTCGAGTTTTATAAAACGATCTTCGGGTTTTATAAAACAGCTTCTCGAGTTTTATAAAATGATCCTCGAGTTTTATAAAACGATTCTCGAGTTTTATAAAACGATTCTTCGAGGTTTATAAAACGATTCTCGAGTTTTATAAAATGATTCTTCGAGTTTTATAAAACGATTCTCGAGTTTTATAAAACGATCCTCGAGTTTTATAAAATAATCCTCGAGTTTTATAAAACGATCTTTGGGTTTTATAAAACGGCTTCTCGAGTTTTATAAAACGATTATTCGAGTTTTATAAAACGATTCTCGAGTTTTATAAAACGATTCTTCGAGTTTTATAAAACGATTCTCGAGTTTTATAAAACGATCCTCGTGTTTTATAAAACGATTCTCGAGTTTTATAAAACAATCCTCGGGTTTTATAAAACGATTCTCGAGTTTTATAAAACGATTCTCGAGTTTTATAAAACGATCCTCGAGTTTTATAAAACGATCTTCGAGTTTTATAAAACGACTTCTCGATTTTTATAAAACGATCTTCGAGTTTTATAAAACGGCTTCTCGAGTTTTATAAAACGATCTTCGAGTCTTATAAAACGGCATCTCGAGTTTTATAAAACGATCTTCGAGTTTTATAAAATGATCTTCGAGTTTTATAAAACAGCTTCTCGAGTTTTATAAATCGATCCTCGAGTTTTATAAAACGATCTTCGGGTTTTATAAAACGGCTTCTCGTGTTTTATAAAATGATCCTCGAGTTTTATAAAACGATTCTCGAGTTTTATAAAACGATTCTTCGAGTTTTATAAAACGATTCTCGAGTTTTATAAAATGATTCTTCGAGTTTTATAAAACGATTCTTCGAGTTTTATAAAACGATTCTTCGAGTTTTATAAAACGATTCTTCGAGTTTTATAAAACGATTCTCGATCCCAAGCTGGCTTAGTTCGCCAGCAGGCGAACTAGACTCCCTCGACTAGTTCGCCTGCTGGCGAACTAAGCCAAGCCGGCTTAGTTCGCCAGCAGGCGAACTAGACAACCCTTGGCTAGTTCGCCTGCTGGCGAACTAAGCCAGCTCGGCTTAGTTCGCCAGCAGGCGAACTAGAGACCTA
>CAKOAT010132155.1:67986-79666 GCA_932364175.1 Eruca vesicaria subsp. sativa
TGTCTCTCATTTCGTCTCGATCCGACTTACCGTTCGAGTTTTACGATAAAAACCGTAAAACTTCGTTTTCTCGGAAAGAACTCGAGGAAATCGTATAAAACGGCAACGGTTAAACGAAACACCGAACAATGCCTAAACTATACGATTTATTCGAGATTTCTCGTTGAAATCATAAAAACGCGCTTTTAATAAAAAACGCCGAGTAAATCGTAAAAAACGCGTTTTTAATAAAAAGTCGAGTAAATCGTAAAACTTTGCGATTAACTCGAGAAATTTATTAAAAACGACGTCAGATCAAGAAACGATACCGTAGAAGTCGGAAAACGGTTTTTATCGCAAAACGGCCCGGAAGGACCTAAAACGCGATAAAACCCACCTCGCGATTTCAACGGAGTCAAACCCGCAGATTTGATAACGTTTTAACGGTTTACTCGCAGAAAGAAAATAAAAGTTAAGTTTGAACATAAAAGGAAGGTTTCCGCAGAAGAAAAGGAAGGATCGAGAAGAATGGAAAATTCCCGATTTAAGTCAAATCTGGGCAAAATGGAAAGATCGGATTGCCAAGACGAGGAGTATATAAAGAGGAGGTCCAGGGCAGAAGCAGACACGAAATTCAGAGCTCTCACCACCAAAACTAGCATTTAGGAATATTTCCGTTTTTCTGTTAGCGAGCTGCGTCTCAATTAGGGTTTTCTAGTTCTTACGCTTTCGGCAATTCTTTTTGTACCAGTTCTACGCAGATTCGAAATAAGAACCTTCTTGCTTTCAATCTCTCTTATTTTTGTTTCAATTCTAAGTGTTTTAGTCATCTTAACCTTTGTTGTGCGGTTCTCGCAGATAGCCGGTTCCTCTGGAAACTTAGGGTTTTCCCGAAGTTTCCTTTTTTACGATTTATTGACAGTAGGGTGAAATCGACTCCCACATAACTAAAGTTTGTTTAGGACTGTTGCGAGTTTGTTGTGATCAGCAACAAACTTTTTAGGCGATAAATATTTACGTTGTTTTGGCCTTCGTGAAGGATACGTACGTTAAGAAGTTTTGCGTAATTTTATAGTCGCGGATGGACTGTTAGGTCTTCTAAGAAAATGACTTTATCGAGGAAGGTATTTATGTCGAAAAACTAATCTCCGGGCGTCTGCGACGTCTCGCAGTGACGAAAGTTGGTTTTTATTTTAGATGCCGCGTTTCGTGTTCGGAACGTTTGCGGGCTCGAAGATGTTGCGCGGTGTTGCGAGGGTTTCGTTTTAACCCTACTTTGCAGGAACACTTTGGTTCGTTTGCGGATATTCGCAATTAAAACTTACATTCCTGTTTGGATGTTAGGTTGTTTTATGATTTGTGCTAGAGCAATTAGGACCGAGAGTTCGTGTAAGTTGTTTCCCCGAACGAAGCGTTTTTGGTTACGGTGCTTTGTGAAGTGTTGACCTTCCGAGATTCGTACGGCTTTAGGAGGTCTGGTACGAGTGTTTTCTTATACGTCGGATTTTGTAGGAAACTTGCTTCGGGAATAGAGTGAATCGAGAGAATACAGAACTTAGCCGATTTTTGACAAGTTTGCATTATCCGTTGAATGTATTGGCTTGGCGTGAAGGTTGTGTTCAGCCGCACAGCCAAGGTCGTATCTGGTAGAGGATTAAACCACGACTCTTTCGTGCTATCGAAAAGGTCGAGACGGTTCGTAAACTTGGCATTGAAGTGAAGCGTGATCGGACAATAGCCAAGTAGCGTTTGTCGAACTTGATATGCCAAGTATGCCCGTGGTTATAGAAAACGTTTTTCCGCTGTAGGTTTGATTTATACGATGAAAGTTTCGTATAAACTTTCCTTTGTATGGAAGTTGTTTTATAAAACGACCGATCTTTCTTTACTCGAAGGAGACAGATCCTAAGAAGCTTGGTGCGGAGCCCGTACGGAGTCATTTGCGGGACGGTCTCATTCTTGGATGTAATCGGGAGGAGTTAGAGCGGATGTTCGTGAACCGAAGGGCTAAAGAGTGAGATCTGTCAGATTGTGATGCGAGGAAACAAAGTTTAGATTGGTCGCTCAGCGACGGATCATATAGCTTGGCTTTTGCTATATAAGGAAAATACTTTTCGCAACACCTGTTACGTTTACTTTCGAAAGTTACTTCGTTATGACATGATCCTGACTATACGAAGGATTCCTTGCGTAAGTAACGGGTGATGAATTTAGTAAACCGGCACGACGCATTGGGTTAACAATGTCTCTGTAGATTTCTCGAGAAACCTTTCTGCTTAGTTTTTGATTCTTCAGTGATGGTTTTTTCGAAGTCACTCGCGGAGTTTTACCCAAAGTTATTTCACCGAGATCTAGTCGCAAAATGTTTTACCGGGTTTCTCGGACGGAATGAATCACATGACCAGCAATAGGATCAGTCGGCGAGACGGAAGGACATGTTCTCGATTGCTGCTTTGTGTTCGCGATTTTTCTTTTTCCACAAATGTTCTTGATATTATTCCGTGACTCAATTGATTCGACGGAAAATGATAGCACTATTTTGACACCTAAAGATTTCTCGTGTAATTTTTCGATTCTTATACGACACTTGTTTTATCAAGTTCGAGAAGATCTTTATGACTTCGGCAAATTATCGAGTTTCACCCTGAAGTTTCGCAGAGATTTTCTAACCGCATGGTTGCGACGAGAGATGCTGTATAGTCCTCGAGATTATTTCCCAGACAGTTTGGATCAGTCTTTAGCGCTTAGACGGTTTTTAGATTGACTAGTTCGCGTTTTACGGCGGTTTCTGTTTTTTGCGGTTTTGTAAAACGATTCTCGAGTTTTATAAAACGATTCTCGAGTTTTATAAAACGATCTTCGAGTTTTATAAAACTGCTTCTCGAGTTTTATAAAACGATCCTCGAGTTTTATAAAACGATCTTCGAGTTTTATAAAATGGCTTCTCAAGTTTTATAAAACGATCTTCGAGTTTTATAAAACGGCTTCTCAAGTTTTATAAAACGATCTTTGAGTTTTATAAAACGGCTTCTCGAGTTTTGTAAAACGATCTTCGAGTTTTATAAAACGATCTTCGAGTTTTATAAAACGGCTTCTCGAGTTTTATAAAACAATCTTCGAGTTTTATAAAACGGCTCCTCGAGTTTTATAAAACGAACCTCGAGTTTTATAAAACGATCTTCGAGTTTTATAAAAAGGCTTCTCAAGTTTTATAAAACGATCTTCGAGTTTTATAAAATGACTGCTCGAGTTTTATAAAACGATCTTCGAGTTTTATAAAACGGCTTCTCGAGTTTTATAAAATGATCTTCGAGTTTTATAAAACGGCTTCTCGAGTTTTATAAAACGATCTTCGAGTTTTATAAAACGGTCTTCGAGTTTTATAAAACGGCTTCTCGAATTTTATAAAACGATCCTCGAGTTTTATAAAACGATCTTCGGGTTTTATAAAACGGCTTCTCGAGTTTTATAAAATGATCCTCGAGTTTTATAAAACGATTCTCGAGTTTTATAAAACGATTCTTCGAGTTTTATAAAACGATTCTCGAGTTTTATAAAATGATTCTTCGGGTTTTATAAAACGATTCTCGAGTTTTATAAAACGATCCTCGAGTTTTATAAAACGATCCTCGAGTTTTATAAAACGATCTTCGGGTTTTATAAAACGGCTTCTCGAATTTTATAAAATGATCCTCGAGTTTTATAAAACGATTCTCGAGTTTTATAAAACGATTATTCGAGTTTTATAAAACGATTCTCGAGTTTTATAAAACGATTCTTCGAGTTTTATAAAACGATTCTCGAGTTTTTTAAAACGATCCTCGTGTTTTATAAAACGATTCTCGAGTTTTATAAAACGATCCTCGGGTTTTATAAAACGATTCTCGAGTTTTATAAAACGATCCTCGAGTTTTATAAAACGATCCTCGAGTTTTATAAAACGATTCTTTGGGTTTTATAAAACGATTCCTTTTATATCTCTGCGGGGAGTTTCGGCCGTTGATTCTGTCGTACCGATTTTGACCCCAACAGTTAGCCCCCCAGCTCGTAAGAATCTTGAGCCTTTAGCGTATGGTTCTTGCGAGTGGTTAACCAGTTTTAGTTAAGTTAGGCGGAATTAATGGTCGGGAAGGTCCGTTGAAAGTGATCTTTCCACTTTCCAGGGAGCAGAATGCTTTTAAGATTAGGGCTGCGCCTTGTGAAGGCCGCCTACGTACCCTTTTGAGGGGATCAAGCCTTTCGTAGTTCGTTTCGGAGTTAAGGTTCGTATGACCCGTTTCCTAGCAAGACCTTTACGATCTAGTTATATGTTGTGTAGGAATTATCGAGCATATTGATGTCGATGGCATCTGGACCTTTGCCGGCCTTGAGACTAGCCTCGTAGGCCGTTTGGTCTGGCCGAGCGTGGCCGTTATAGTATTCGGACTGGCCGTGTGCGGCTCTGAGTCCTTGCCACTTTTGCGGCTTTATTAAAATTCAGTTTGCGTTTTTAAGAGCGTGTTTTTATTCATAAGAATGTAGCGGAAAGAATATGAGTTGATATTGAGGGAGGTCCGCGAGTTGTCGTCTCGCATTCCTTTTTCCCTTAGTGTATCGCCTTGTTCGTTTGCTCGTTTTAGGATGTTTAGTAAATCGAGTGAGCGTTTAGATATAGACGAAGAGACATGCCTTTAGGATCTCGATTCATGCCTTGAGACGTTAGCGACCAGTGTGCTGGGTTGAGGGCAAGACCTAGGTTTACTTTCGGATTGAAGCTATGCGATGACTAGTCGGCTTTCGTTTTGCCTGTTGCGATTTTAACCTGATTCCATACCGATTTAGAATCCGCGATAGGTTCTCGGCTTATATGATTCGTCTGGTTGGAACCGAGCATCTCACCGGGAACAATTTCTAAGTTTCCCGGAAGTGCTGACCAAAAGTTTGGATTTCTTTTATAGCGCTATTACCCTTGTGTAGGGTGTCCGAGAGCTATCTCAGCGAGATAACTTAAGTTTGTTTAGGACTGTTGCGAGTTTGTTGTGATCAGCAACAAACTTTTTAGCCGATAAATGTTTACGTTGTTTTGGCCTTCGTGAAGGATACGTAGGTTAAGAAGTTTTGCGTAATTTTATAGTCGCGGATGGACTGTTAGGTATTTTAAGAAAATGACTTTATCGAGGACGGTATTTATGTCGAAAAACAAATCTCCGGGCGTCTGCGACGTCTCGCAGTGCCGAAAGTTAGATTTTTATTTTAGATGCCGCGTTTCGTGTTCGGAACGTTTGCGGGCTCGAAGATGTTGCGCGGTGTTGCGACGGTTTTGTTTTAACCCTGCTTTGCAGGAATACTTTGGTTCGTTTGCGGATATTCGCAATTAAAACTTACATTCCTGTTTGGATGTTAGGTTGTTTTATGATTTGTGCTAGAGCAATTAGGACCGAGAGTTCGTGTAAGTTGTTTCCCCGAACGAAGCGTTTTTGGTTACGGTGCTTTGTGAAGTGTTGACCTTCCGAGATTCGTACGGCTTTAGGAGATCTGGTACGAGTGTTTTCTTATACGTCGGATTTTGTAGGAAACTTGCTTCGGGAATAGAGTGAATCGCGAGAATACAGAACTTAGCCGATTTTTGACAAGTTTGCATTATTTGTTGAATGTATTGGCTTGGCGTGAAGGTTTTGTTCAGCCGCACAACCAAGGTCGTATCTGGTAGAGGATTAAACCACGACTCTTTCGTGCTATCGAAAAGGTCGAGACGGTTCGTAAACTTGGCATTGAAGTGAAGCGTGATCGGACAATAGCCAAGTAGCGTTTGTCGAGCTTGATATGCCAAGTATGCTCGTGGTTATAGAAAACATTTTTCCGCTGTAGGTTTGATTTATACGATGAAAGTTTCGTATAAACTTTCCTTTGTATGGAAATTGTTTTATAAAACGATCGATCTTTCTTTACTCGAAGGAGACAGATCCTAAGAAGCTCGGTGAGAAGCCCGTACATAGTCATTTGTGGGACGGTCTCATTGTTGGATGTAATCGGGAGGAGTTAGAGCGGATGTTCGTGAACCGAAGGGCTAAAGAGTGAAATCTGTCAGATTGTGATGCGAGGAAACAAAGTTTAGATTGGTCGCTCAGCGCCGGATCTTATAGCTTGGCTTTTGCTATATAAGGAAAATACTTTTCGCAACACCTGTTACGTTTACTTTCGAAAGTTACTTCGTTATGACATGATCCTGACTATACGAAGGATTCCTTGCGTAAGTAACAGGTGATGAATTTAGTAAACCGGCACGACGCATTGGGTTAACAATGTCTCCGCAGATTTCTCGAGAAACCTTTCCGCTTAGTGTTTGATTCTTCGGTGATGGTTTTTTCGAAGTCACTCGCGTTGTTTTACCCAAAGTTATTTCACCGAGATCTAGTCGCAAAATGTTTTAGCGGGTTTCTCGGACGGAATGAATCACATGACCAGCAATAGGATCAGTCGGCGAGACGGAAGGACATGTTCTCGATTGCTTCTTTGTGTTCGCGATTTTTCTTTTGCCACAAATGTTCTTGATATTATTCCGTGACTCAATTGATTCGACGGAAAATGATAGCACTATTTTGACACCTAAAGATTTCTCGTGTAATTTTTTGATTCTTATACGACACTTGTTTTATCAAGTTCGAGAATATCTTTATGACTTCGGCAAATTATCAAGTTTCACCCTGAATTTTCGCAGAGATTTTCTAACCGCATGGTTGCGACGAGAGATGCTGTATAGTCCTCGAGATTATTTCCCAGACAGTTTGGATCAGTCTTTAGCGCTTAGACGGTTTTTATATTGACTAGTTCGCGTTTTACGGCGGTTTCAGTTTTTCGCGGTTTTGTAAAATGATTCTCGAGTTTTATAAAACGATTCTCGAGTTTTATAAAACGATTCTCGAGTTTTATAAAACGATCTTCGAGTTTTATAAAACTGCTTCTCGAGTTTTATAAAACGATCCTCGAGTTTTATAAAACGATCTTCGAGTTTTATAAAACGGCTTCTCAAGTTTTATAAAACGATCTTCGAGTTTTATAAAACGGCTTCTCAAGTTTTATAAAACGATCTTTGAGTTTTATAAAACGGCTTCTCGAGTTTTGTAAAACGATCTTCGAGTTTTATAAAACGATCTTCGAGTTTTATAAAACAGCTTCTCGAGTTTTATAAAACGATCCTCGAGTTTTATAAAACGATCTTCGGGTTTTATAAAACGGCTTCTCGAGTTTTATAAAATGATCCTCGAGTTTTATAAAACGATTCTCGAGTTTTATAAAACGATTCTTCGAGTTTTATAAAACGATTCTCGAGTTTTATAAAATGATTCTTCGAGTTTTATAAAACGATTCTTCGAGTTTTATAAAACGATTCTTCGAGTTTTATAAAACGATTCTCGAGTTTTATAAAACGATCCTCGAGTTTTATAAAACAATTCTCGAGTTTTATAAAACGATCCTCGGGTTTTATAAAACGATTCTCGAGTTTTATAAAACGATTCTTAAAGTTTTATAAGACGATTCTCGAGTTTTATAAAACGATCCTCGAGTTTTATAAAACGATTCTCGAGTTTTATAAAACGATCCTCGTGTTTTATAAAACGATTCTCGAGTTTTATAAAACGATCCTCAAGTTTTATAAAACGATCCTTGAGTTTTATAAAATGATTCTTTGGGTTTTATAAAATGATTCCTTTTATATTTCTGCGGGGAGTTTCGCCCGTTGTTTCCGTCGTACCGATTTTGACCCCAACAATAAGCAATTTAGAAGTTGCTCGGATCTTGGTCGATACCGGAAGTACTGTCAACGTGATCTTCCGCAACACGCTAGCACGCATGGAATCGACCTCTCGGAAGTCGAGCCAATTCCAAAACCGTTGACCAGTTTCTCCGGCGAGACGTCGATGACCTTGGGATCAATCCGACTACCGGTTGCCGCAAAAGAAGTGACGAAAATCGTTAACTTCGCGGTAGTCGATTTCCCGGCTATCTACAACGTGATCATGGGAACACCTTGGATAAATTCCATGAAGGCGGTTCTGTCAACATACCACTTACGCATCAAATTCCGAACACCTACAGGAGTCGCAGCAATTTGGGGATGCCAAAGACAATTGCGATCCTGCTTCTTGGCCGAACATAAGCTGAGGCAATTTGCGGTAGCAATCGTGAAACCAAAACGGGCAAAGGTCACGCCACCGCCCGCAGAAGACGACCCAAAGCAAACAACGGCCGAGAAACAACAAGCTTCTGCACCAATCGTTTCTACCCAACCGGAGGAGACAAACCCGGACCAAGACGTCGATCCAGCGACTAAAGTGATCGAGGAGTCTGCGACAGCCGAGTAAGCACACTCGTGCAAACAATTAGAACTACGAGATGGCTTGATTTCCGAAAGGAATACGTAGGCAGCTTCGCCTAAAGATGAGTTCAGCTATCCCCCCTTCCAAAACGGGGGGGGGGGGGGGGGTAGTGGGTAAGTATACTCCCAAATTTTTTTTTTGAAAAAAAAATCGCTTTGTAATCGAAAAATTTTCGAAATTTTTAATAAATACAAAGTTAGAATATCTCCGCTACTATCGAAAACGCAAAAAAAATTCCAAACATCCGGAAAATCGCTTCCGCAGTAACAACTATTGAATCGTTTTTATAAAACTTGCATATCAAAATATTTTCAGGAAAGAACTCGCGAGACATCGCCTAAACTCTCAAGAAAAATATTTCCCCAACTCCATCCGCGACTATAAAAACACGAACGCTCGGCGATTGGCCCCATCGAGCACGCTAGCCGTCCTAAACAAACGCATCGACCTATCGGTCCGCATACATCCGACTAGGACAAAATAGCGCGCTATAAAAGAAATCCAAATTTTTGGTCAGCACTTCCGGGCAACTTAAAAATTGTTCCCGGTGAGATGCTCGATTCCAACCATACGAATCGTATAAGCCGAGAACCTATCGCGGATTCTAAATCGGTATTGAGTCAAGTTAAAATCGTAACGGGCAAAACGAAAGCCGACTAGTCATCGCATAGCCTCAATCCGAAAGTAAACCTAGGTCTTGCCCTAAACCCAGCACACTGGTCGCTAACGTCTCAAGGCATAAATCGAGATCCTAAAAGCATGTCTCTTCGCCCACATCTAAACACTCGCGAAAATCGAAAGCCGACTAGTCATCGCATAGCCTCAATCCGAAAGTAAACCTAGGTCTTGCCCTAAACCCAGCACACTGGTCGCTAACGTCTCAAGGCTTGAATCGAGATCCTAAAAGCATGTCTCTTCGCCCACATCTAAACAATCGCGAAAATCGAAACCTCCCGAGTTAACGAATCGGATGATTTACACCAAAGAGTTAGATACGAGATGACAACTCGTATTCTTCCCTCTACATCTAAAACAAAACACGAATTTCATACTTAGAAAATAATTTCTTATTAAAAAATCTTCGAATACACACCGCCCAGCGGTAGGGATTCAAAGCCACCAACGGCCAGTCCCGAAAAACAACGACGAAATCAAAAAACCAATAACATCACACATTGAAGTCATCGAACGCAGACTGATCGACTTCACCATCCACATCTGATATCCCAGGTTAACTTCGATTGAATCCGGAGACACCACAATGGGATTCTATTGATCCCACATGTGCGCCCTAAGGTCGAAAAGTTCAGGCTGCATATCCCTTTCCTGATCCAAGTATTCCCGCCGCACGGAGTATTCCTCAGAAAACGAATACCCTTCATTCTGAGTTAAGGATGACCCACGAACGATCCCGCGACATTCACGATAATCACCGTGCGCCCGTTGAACAACTTCGGCATCCGAACAACCGGTTGCAAATCGCTCACGACGAGCCTTCATCTCTTCGGCAACCTCTCATTTGCCCGCACAACGAGCACGACGAATCCTTTGATCAGAAATCTCCTTGGCGCGGCGAGATCTAGCCGCACACTCATCCCTCACGCGAGCAACCTCCCTCGCAACCACTTCTTCGGCTCGGTTGGCCTCGACCTCTGCCCGAAGACGAGCAACTTCTTTTTCAGCCATTTTCGGTCGAAACACGGAAAGGGGAGCTTCAGCAGTACGGCTGTCTAGCGCCCGGCTCATGACAAGGAAACCCTACCAAAGAAAATAATTAAGCGACATCATCCAATGATAAAATCGCTCGAAAAATAAAATAATAAACACACGTACCTCCTTAGCTTTCTCAGACCCCCTAGTAAACTCCGGGACTTGATCATGGTCAACGTCCGGAAAATGGGAGGTCGATGATCCGCCCGCTTTCATCCAGACACCTTGTTCCGATTGACTACCAAGGAAGTCCTTGAGAATATTTTCAGGAGAGGCCGCACGTTCAGAATCGTCATCTTCGACAACCGGATTTTTATCCCTTCGAAAGCTTGACTTACCACTCCTCATCGAGGGAACATTTGGAATAAACTCCCCGATAAACGGATCCTCTTCATAAATCGGAGAATCCGCAAAGAGTCGAGATCGGAAGAGGGCAACCGCTTGGCGGACGCGTTGTGGAGAAAAACTGCACCAGCCAACTTCACCACGTTTGAGAGAAGTGGTGATGTTCGGGACATCCACAGGATACGGAGGCAAAGGGTTGGTCACTGCGGAAAAATAGAAACGAATAAAAAAAACAACAAGAGGAAGAAGATTCGTATGAACTCGAATCACATACCTTTCCAACCCCACACGGTCGTAAAAAGCGGAATGCAATCCTCCTCAACTGACGCACTGTCAATACGAACATAGAAGAAATTTTTCTTACAAGAAGGAGAGATCGTTGAGCAGCCCGTAACAATTTCGTCACGAGGGCATAGAGTGATCCTCGGCGACTGCCCCGTGGGCTTCAATAGACCCTCGAGATGATCGACTCTAAGGGTAATTCCCTGCTCATAACTCAGCATCAAGAGACCAACGAGTTGCTTTAAACCGGGGGGAGTCAGCTGACTGATCGATAGCCCCAGCCTGCGAAGGTAACGAACAATGATCCCCGGGATCGGAAACCATAAGTGGCATTGTTGCAAGAAAATGTTGTAACATGTGAAAAAACCTTCGGGCGCATCCTTGTCGCCCTCCCCGGCGAGTGGGAGACGAAACTCGACTGCCTCTGGAACTCGGCAAAATTCGCGCATGTAATCGATACTGTTAAAAGGAGCCGAGTTCGGATATCCGGAAGTTTGTTCGACGCCCGGAAGAGCTGGAACCCAAGTCCCAGGCCTAGCAGACCTCGACTCATCTCCCAACGCCCAAAAAGCCGCATGGTCCGTCGGATCGATTAACGGAGACAAATACTCTTCTTTCGGAGCTGAAACTGGAGGCTGCGAGCTCGTTCCCTCAGAATTGCGAGAATTGGAGCTAGTTGAGGAACGAGTCCTTCTTCCTGAAAACATGCTTGAAGATCCTGGGAGAAATAAACTCAAAGAAAGAGAAAAGTTTCTTGGATAAGTTGTAGAGGATGAGGTAAAGATCTCAAAATTTTACTCCATCTACTTACACTACAAGAAATGTGGGTTTTAATAGCATCGTATGATAGCGGTTTTTTCAGTCATGCTATTGTATATCAAGGCTTGCCTTTTGTATAGCGTTTGTCTTTCTGAAACGCTATTTTCGTTATCGCGGGAAAATAAAAATGTTTAGCCGCGTTAAATTTCTTAGTGTAGGCGGCTTACCATTGCAAAAGTACATATAAA
>CAKOAT010132266.1:2743-23473 GCA_932364175.1 Eruca vesicaria subsp. sativa
CTGAGACGACTTATAATTAAGTCGTCTAGATTTAATAAAATATTGAAATTTTAACTTTCCCAGGGACGACTTAATTATAAGTCGTCCAGAAAAAGTCAAATATCTGACACAATTCGGTCAAAAGCAAAAGTAGACCGTTTTATCTAGACGACTTATAATTAAGTCGTCTGGATTTTTTTTTTAACAAACAAAGCTGGATAACTTAGAAGTAAGTCGTCCCCGTTTGACCAGAAGACTTATCCGTAAGTCTTCTACATCCAGACGACTTACGGGTAAGTCTTCTACGCGAAGAGATCTGGAAAAAAATTCAATTTCAAACCTTAAACTAGGTGAGATGACTTCCTTTGCACACAGACTTCTCCAACCACCCAGAACATCGAACGAAAGTAACCCACCAACAATTGTATGCTTAAATGGCTCTATCAACCATAAAAAATTTGCTATCAAAAAGCTTGGGTTTTTGGCATGAATATGGAGACAAAGTGAAGGAGATGTTGTTTTTAGTTTATAACAATTGAGAAAGAGAGTATGAGTATCGATTTTAAGTGCATTAAAAGCTTCAAACCTTGGTTGTACAAGGTTGTTGGGTTGTACAAGGTTGTTGGGAGTATTCATGGCAATGGCAATGTTGTAAATACTTGAAGATGATGAGGTCGAGAGAGTAAAAAGGCCATTTTCGAAAAAAGTAAAAAAAAAAATTTAATGGCATTTTCGTAAATAAAATGAACATGTGGGGTGGATAGGACAAAAACAAGATGAGATAAAAGAAGAAGTTAGTTTTGTGTTTGACCATGAGTTTTGAGTCAAATTTGCAAAAAGCCCAACAATTAATCTTAAATCTACACCCTAAATCTAATACCCTAAACCGTAAACTTAAACCCTACATACTAAGTCATAAATCTAATCTTTTCAAACTTATAATATAAATTTTAACTTAAACTCCAAATCTATTATGTTTATAAAAATCTTTGTATCACATCCAAATAAACTACCTTAAGTTCTAGACCCTAAACATGCCCTAAACCTTAACTACATATCTCAAACCCTATATCTTAAAATTCCATTTTATACATAATCTTGAACTTTAAACATTTTAATCCAAACACACAAATATCATACATAAATATTCAACTTTAAATATTATATAACAAACTCTACATATACCCCTAGCCCTACTTATAACTCCAAACCCTATATCATATTCCAAACTCTATACAAGAAGTACTAAATCTTTAAATCCATACCCTATATCTAATACCCTATACCCCAAAATTAAACTCTAAATACAAAATTATAAATCAAATTTTTACAAACTTGTAATATAAACTTTAAATTTAAGCTCAAATATATTTTAAACTCAAATCATATACTTAATTCTAAATTGTAACCCTAAACCACATATCTCATTTTAACATATATCATAAAACATTAAATTTTAATTTTTAAATAAATAATAATCCTGTAAATAAATAAAATTTTCAAATACATAATTTAAATTTTAAATTTTAACTTATGATATCAAAATATTTAAAGTTTAAATAATTTTTATAGTAGTTATAAATAAATTAGAAGAAAATTTGTATTGTTTTTTCTAAACCATTGATTGATTAGAATCAAAGGCCCAAAATCACTCTTGTATCAATCCTCACCCTTTTTTTTCTATTGGTTAGTTGTTCTTTATGGCATGGATCACAATCTGCACCTTTGGATAATATTGAATCAACGTCTGAGATTAATTATGTTTTTTCTTTTTTCAAAAAGAAAAAAAGGTTCTGAGATTGAACAATCTCGTGAGACGAGAGACGAATCAAAGAAGCGATAGAGAAGAGATGGAGTTCTAAGATTTAAGGGTTAAAAGCTTTTGACACCTTCGATTGAACCTTCTCACCTCCTCCTCTATCAAGCCCTCCGAATCTCTGACCCTCGTCACCACCACTGCTTCTTAGATCCGTCTTAACCGGAGTCACCACCACCGCTGCTATGCTCGTCATAACCACCACTGGTAACCTCTATTTCCTCGTCTCCAGAACATATCAACTTCAAAGTCATTGTTTTTATGCTCTGATTTGGTTTCTACATCTTGTTTGATTCTTCTTCTCTGACCCTTCGTTGACTTCGAGTTAGAGTTATTTCCTATGATTGTGGCTTTTACACTTCAGAAAGCCATTGAAGAGGGATATCTGCAGAGACAAGTTTGTAAATCTATCTTTTCGCTTTTTTCGTAGTTGAATTACTTTCCAGCATATCAGATATCAAAGCTCAGTTTTGCATGACATAGAATAGAAACTTATCTATGAGTTTGGTGCTGTAGTTGCTGTCTACTTGACTTCTGCAATCGTTGGTTCTCTCAAATCAGCGTCTTTGATTTTATCTCTTGTTTCTGATGTCCTGATGTGATTATACTCTCACGTACTTGTACAGGTTACAGAACTAAATGAAACAGGAAACTGGAGGAGCAGTCTTAGGGTCCGGTTGATGTTAAAGTAGAAGTTATTTCGGTAAGTGATTTACAAATTTTACAGAGTTTAGAACATTAATGTCATTGGTCTTAGTTACGATCTGTAGAAGTTATTCTGGTTTATGTTTCATCTCGACCTCCTTGTTCTTTACTAAACCTCACCACCAGACTTTTCCTATATACTTGTAACTGATTTTTTTTGTTTTGTTTACAGATCTAAGAAGGAACAGGGAAGAAGTTGTGTTACAGAGCAGCGTATCCGCCTTAAGGAGATATCTGCCGGAGTTGGAACGAGCCGGATTCGAAGAAGGAGTGGAGTCGGTGCTGTGTCGGATTCTGTAGAAGAGATGTTGACACGGGAAGATACAAGTGTGTCGTTGACGGTGGATTTTTAGGGTTTTTTTTTGTTTCTTTTTTTGGTTTTTAATATATTTTTTTAATGTGTAAACTGATTTAATTGTAAACTGACTATAATTAATCAATAAGTTTTAAATTTTAGTTTCTAAATTGTTTTTTGATTTAATTAATCATTTATTTTAAATTAATTAGTTTTGAATCAATTAATTAATTTTAAATCAATTAATTTATTTAATTGGTCGCATTCCAATTGGTCAAATCAATTAATTTATAACATTTTCGACACGCTATTAAAAAGAATTACAATTGCATATAAGAAAACGCTATTACTAAATTAATATCAATAGCGGCTACAAAAACCGCTATCTAATGGACCAAACCTATTATCGCGGGCGACGTCGGAGCGCTTTCTGCAACGCTATGGTATCGTATGATAGCGCTTTTCGGATGCTATTAAAACTCATATTTCTTGTAGTGATAAGAGGTTCAATTGTAGTACTTAGGGATCGAATCCACAAGGAACTAAGGAACACAAAAGATAAAATCCTAAGTGATTATGCTAGGTTGCTTAGATTCAAGGTTGCTATTAAGATAATCAGAATTATAATGCTATAGATGTCTTTATAAGTTGCTTTGAAAGATATTAAAGAACTTCAACTCTTAGATAAGTCTATAAGCTGTCGCTATTGGACTCGTCTATTGATCTGACTCCCGGCAATATCGACCGATGGTATGATCGCCATATCGGACGATATAGGTAGCCGTCGATCGATTACTCTATAGGAGTATCGATCGATATAACTTCAGATCAAATTTAATATGTGTTCACCAAGATCATAGACCGGCTCTCACACGTCCCAAGAGGACCTTAGCTTATACTATATGATTTCAGGATGATGATTGACAAGGTTAAATCAATCCATGATCATACTCTAGTTAGCTATTATAGAGTAAACATTAGGGTTCACTAGGATAATGAATATCACAATTCAACAATCCATAGTTGGGGCTAATCCCTCATAACTATTTGAACCCCAAATCTAACAAGTGAATCTACTCAGACATGGCTAAGAGATTCATAGCATCAAGGTAATAATAGAAATTCATTTGATTAGAAGATTGAACTCTTGGTTCTTTTGAACAACAAATCTCTTTGTGTGTTTCTTCTAAATCTAGAATTCTATAACCTTTATGAAAATGAGAATAAGATGAAAAGAATACTTTATAAATCAAAGAACATAAAAAGCATGTAAAGCTTTTGAAGTACAAAAAGCACTAAGGCATAAAAAGCATGTAAAAGGACACCTAGTCAAAACACATAGGCATAACTATAAGTATGAGTTCCATTAGGTTAAAAACTTGTCAGGGGCAATCTTGTTATATTGAGAGAACTTGGGCTTCAAGTCGGCCAAGTCAAACTTGTTCTTTACGCTTCATATCGATTGATGGTACATGGTGTACATCGATCGATGGAGTATCCAAAGTCATCTTCCACGGAAGCGTCGTCGATCGATTACACAAGATGTGTATCGATCGATATGTATCTTTGGATATTGACCTTGTTGTCTGATCTTTATAGTTATCTCGAGAAAACTCTCCTTTAAGTCCATAAGGGCACCTAAATCATCACTTTACTCCAAAATGCTCCTGAACCTGAAAACATACCTAATAGACTCCTTTCCCCGGGCCCGACCCCTGTTCTAAATCGACCCTTAAGTAAAATGGAAGTTCTCCGTACATGGAAAGTCTCCCATATTCGCCAATATGGAAGAGTTTAACCTAATGCGAGCCGAAATCTACATCTATATAAGGGGAACCCAAACCCTAGAATAAGGGATAGACACTTAGAGATTGAGAGACTAGATCTAGGCAACTAGAATTAGGGTTCATACACCAACATTGTAGCCCCCATTCGAAATACCTAATAATACGTCTCCTTCTCTATTGTTTACTGTCTTGTTCCTCTGTTTTCTCTCTACCTCTCATAAACTTACTGGCTTCTCTCCATCTTAACTCGAACCTTCTTGTGTTTCGTAGTACTAAAACGACTCTATACAAAAATACCATAACAGCTTGGCTCTAGAAGGAGGGGAGTAACCCAACTACGTGACGATGACAACAGAAGACTCAGTCGAACCCACCGGAGCTACTCCGTGAGAAGCCGAGCTCATCAATCAGCTCAACACCCTCCGAGGAGAAATCACTGAGCTCCGCGGGGCTCGAGGAACAGCCGGCGACAGCCTAGAGCTACTCCAAGAAGTTCAAACCCTAAAAGCTAAACTTGACAAGCATACTCAACAACTGCAACGAAGGGCAGATAAGGTAGGAGCACTCGAAGCCGAAACACCACCTTCTCCAAGAGGAGAACCAAGATCTCCGGAAGAACAGCAATAAGCGCTGAAGGTTTTGAACCCGAGCTCGAACAATGCCTTCCCTCTATACTCCTACCTACGAAGAAGGAGATACTCAGCGTACAGCTCCCGGCGAGAAGGAACCCGAGGGCAAGAAAACTACAAAAAGGGGGACACAAGTGAACCTCAGTAGTGACTCCGACATGGAGGACGAGGAGTACTCACCCGATGACCCCTTGATCTCAGATCTGGCCTCCGTGGCATATCTCGAGAAGATGTTCTCCGAGAAATTCAACACCATCCAGCCGATGGTGGAGAGGCTTCCAGGCGTAGCTCCACCCATCAGAAGGAGCGACCCTAACTCCTATTCCGACACGCCCTTCGTGGAAGAGATCGCTTCGGTCGAGATGGCAAGGAAATTATCCTTCCCTACCATGAAGACTTACGATGGGACCAGCGATCCGGAAAACCACGTGGCCCTCTACAAACAACGAATGCTAACAGCAGCAATCCCCCGAGGATTGAGGGAACCTGCCATGTGCCGGGGCTTCGGCTCAACCCTAACTGGTCCTTCCCTTCAGTGGTATATCAATCTCCCCACAAAATCCATAAGGTCCTTCGCGGAACTCAGCGACAAGTTCGTGGAACAATTTTCCAGCAGCAGAAACCTGGAAAAGAATTCCGACGATCTCTACGAAGTACTCCAGCATAGGGCCGAACCTCTCATGGCCTATATCGCGCGCTTCAACCAAGAAAAGGTAGCTATTCCTGAATGCTCCTTGACGGGGACCTTTACACAGAACTGACCAAGTATCAGTGTAAGACAATGGAAGACGTCCTATCTAGGGCCTGCGCCCAAGTGAGATGGGAAGAAGACATCACCAGCCGAGCCAAGGCTCAGCAGAAGCAAGAGCCTAGGCCAAACAAGCCGCTCAGAAACGATCGCGATGAAGGATCCCAATCCAGGCCCCAACGGGAAACCGGAGGATACAATAGGGACAGACGTCCGAATCTCCCCTTACCTCGACTCGAGGGAATGAGCGTATCTACATGGACCGACATCTCTCACCTATCCATCTCAAAGCCCGAGCTGGTAAACATTCTAAGGCAGATGGGCCAGCAAGTCAAATGGCCTCCTAAGATGAAGGTCGCAGACGCTAATTGAAACCCCAACCGATGGTGCGACTTCCACCATGACCACGGTCACAATACGGAGGATTGTATCGCCCTGAGGCTGGAAGTCAACGAGCTCCTCAAGAAGGGGCACCTAAAGGAATTCCTCTGTGACAAGGCCAAGAGCCTCCAAACTAAGGAAGGTGTGAACTGGCCCACAGAAACAAGGCCCGCGTCTCCCCCGCGCCAAGACCGAGTTATCCATGTGATCTCCAGAGGCTCAGAGATAAGCGGTATAAGCCATGCGGCCGCTAAGCACAGCACCAGAAACGCAAGACACGGTCAATAGATTGTGGGAACCGAAATCCACACTGTCGATTTTCCGTCAAATATGGAAACTTAGGATGAAACCCTAATTTTCCCGAGGTCCTGAATCTCTGCGGAAATAACTAAAACAAACGAATTTAAAAGAATATGGATGAACAACGAAGAACAAAGGAATAAGAAATTGTATGAAAGCTTTTATTAAATGAAGAATCGACAACTGTTACAAGAAGAATTGAAGAACTTAGACGTCGAAACGTTCTAAGGATCTAGATTGCTATTTCAAAACGCTAAGTCCTAAATTCCTAAGCTAGCAGCCGTCTTTTTAGGTCTGATTTTCGTCCCTCCTTTCTGCCCTGCGCCTCTGGTTTATATACCCCCTTTCCTTGACCGTTTGACCTTTCCATTTCGCCTGGATTTGAATATATCGGGAATCTTCCATTTTTCTCGATCCTTCCTTTTCTTCCGCGGAAATCTTCTATTTTTCTTCAAACCTGCCTTTTATCTTCAAACTTGACATTTATTCTACTCCTGCGAGTAAACCGTCAAAACGTTATCGTATCTCTGGGTTAGATTCCGTTAAGATCACGAGATGGGCTTTTATCGCGTTTTAGGACCTTCCGGACCGTTCTGCGATAAATCCGTTTTCCGACTTTGTACGAGATCGTTTCCTGATCTGATGCCGTTTTTAATAAATTCCTCAAGCTTATCGTAAGGTTTTACGATTTACTCAACGTTTTTATTAAAAACGCGTTTTTTTGCGATTTTCTCGACGTTTTTATTAAAAACATGTTTTTTACGATTTTAACGAGAAATCTCGAATAAATCGTATAGTTTAAGCAATGTTCAGTGTTTCGTTTAACCGTTGCCGTTTTATACGATTTCCTAGAGTTCTTTGTCGAAAAAACGAAGTTTTACGGTTTTTATCGTAAAACTCGAACGATAGGTCGGATCGAGATGGAACGTGAGATCGAGGCTCGGGACGTCCAAGAAGTCTCTAGTTCGTCCACCGGCGAACTAAGCCGAGCTGGCTTAGTTCGCCCGTGGGCGAACTAGTCGGGACGGGACTAGTTCGCCCACGGGCGAACTAGTTGGGACGGGACTAGTTCGCCCACAGGCGAACTAGTCGGGACGGGACTAGTTCGCCCACGGGCGAACTAGTCGGGACAGGACTAGTTCGCCCACGGGCGAACTAGTCGGGACAGGACTAGTTCGCCCACGGGCGAACTAGTCGGGACGGGACTAGTTCGCCCACGGGCGAACTAGTCGGGACGTGACTAGTTCGCCCACGGGCGAAATAAGCCGAGCTGGCTTAGTTCGCCCGTGGGCGAACTAGTCATGGGCCTCCTAGTTCGCCCATCGGCGAACTAAGCCAGCTTGGCTTAGTTCGCCGGCGGGCGAACTAGTTGCGACTAGTTCGCGTTTTACGGCTGTTTCGGTTTTTTTGCGGTTTCGTAAAACGATTCTCGAATTTTATAAAACGATTTCTCGTGTTTTATAAAACAATCTTCGAGTTTTATAAAACGGCTTCTCGAGTTTTAGAAAACGATCTTTGAGTTTTATAAATCGGTTTCTCGAGTTTTATAAAACGATCTTCGAGTTCTATAAAACGGCTTCTTGAGTTTTATAAAACGATCTTTGAGTTTTATAAAACGGGTTCTCGAGTTTTATAAAACAATCTTCGAGTTTTATAAAACGATCTGCGAGTTTCATAAAACGTCTTCTTGTCTTATAAAACGATCTTTGAGTTTTATAAAACGACTTTCCGTTTTAATAAATGACTTTTGCAGAAAGTAATGATTCCAGAAGTTATCGTAGACGTTGATTTCGAGATTACGGTTTTTGACACCAACAGTTAGCCCCCTAGCCTGCAATTTCCTGAGGAAATTTTGCGGGCGGATGGAGTTAGTTTTAAAATCGGAATCTACGGCTAAGATTTGTCTCATTACGAGGAAGAGCTCTTTTTTTCTATAAGTATTGGATCATTAGTTCTCATATCTTCCACCTTTCAAGTTTCTCTCCAACTTCTCTCTAGAAAAATTTTAAGATGTCTTCTTCCCAAGATGATCAACAAAACTGTGAGGTCCCATCCAATGACAACCCTACGGCACATCCACAAAATGCTCGGATTTTTGAGTTTCTCTTGTTTTAAGACGAGATGGACCGTAGCGATGCTGAGGAAGATGCTGTGTCGGGCGATGTCCCTTCGGGTGCTACTACCGTCCTTGCGAGAGAGGTCAAGGCTATTTTGGACGAAACAATCGATACGGTAGCGGAATCCTCGACGGGTGCTACTACCGAACCGTCGGGTGCGCCCGCTGTTTTGCCCCACCTTGCAGCCGAAAAGATTGCTACTTCTGCTGAGGTCGGAATAGCCGTAGTTCCCACCACGGTGGAGTCGGTCATGTCTCCGATCGTGGTCAAACCGGTTGTGACGCCTGCCGAAGCCGAACTGGCTGCAGCTCTTACTGCGGTTGATCCAGTCACGATTCCGGGGCCTCCCGCCCCGGCCAAGAGGGTGATCGTTCTGGGACTTCCGGCGCTTAGCGCAACGCTGCCTGCTTCAGCTAAAAGCCGCAAGAGAACTCGTCCGAACCCTGGTGCTCCCGCGAGAAAGAGAGGCGTGAAGGGTTCCGAGACCGGAGCTTCGCCTAGAAAGGCTCCGAGCTTGATGTCGATGTCGCAGCAACGTACCAAGGTACAGGTTCGCGAACATACGTTTTTAAAGAATATGTTCGTAGCTGATCATCTTTCTTGGTTTTTCTAGTTTGTTTCGTTGATCGATGGGATGATCAAAGAGTGTGGGTCCGAAGTCGAGCGTTTAGCCAAGGAGTTGGCTGAGTCGCAAGAGAGGTCGGCTCAGCTCGAGGGGAAACTAAAGGCGATAGAAGACGTGCACTCCGCGGAGGTGTCTCGATTCGAAGCTCGGATTGGCGATCTGGAGCGCGATCTCGGAAAGACCGCGGTCTCTCTGATTAAGGCGAAGGATAAAAAGAAATCCAAGGCCTCAGAGCTGCGCAGACTCCAGCGCAAGATGAAGAGTTTTGAGGAATCGGCTGTCCGCATTCCTATCGAGTGAAGCGATTCCGATCCGACTCTTGCTGCCGAAGACGTACCTCAGCCTGATGCGGACAAGAGCGACGACCCGGAGGTTGCTGTCGAGGGTGAAGGTAATGCGATGGATGAGGATGAGGCTCCGTGTGCGGAGTATGTTTGAAGTTGTAGTCTCATACGAGACTTTTAAAAATTAGATTCCTATGTATTTGGCCGAGTACGGCTTTTGTACTTGTTTGGGACTGGCCTTTTATGGCTTTGAATCCCTTGTTGCTTCGGCAACTTTTTATTTTCGTAATGGATAATCGGTTTTTATTTGAACCTTCTGTTTCGAGTTGATATTGCGGGAGGTCTGCGAGTTGTCGTCTCGCATCCCGTTCCCTTAGTGGATCGCCTTATTCGTTTGCTCGTTTTAGGATGTTTAGTAAATCGAGTGAGCGTTTAGATATAGACGAAGAGACATGCCTTTAGGATCTCGATTCATGCCTTGAGACGTTAGCGACCAGTGTGCTGGGTTTAGGGCAAGACCTAGGTTTACTTTCGGGTTAAGGCTTTGCGATGACTAGTCGGCTTTCGTTTTGCCTGTTGCGATTTTAACCTGATTCCATACCGATTTAGAATCCGCGATAGGTTCTCGGCCTATACGATTCGTCTGGTTGGAACCGAGCATTTCACCGGGAACAATTTCTAAGTTGCCCGGAAGTGCTGACCAAAAATTTGGATTTCTTTTATAGCACTATTACCCTTGTGTCGGGTGTTCGAGAGCTATCTCTGCGAGATAACTTAAGTTTGTTTAAGACTGTTGCGAGTTCGTTGTGATCAGCAACGAACTATTTTTAAGCGATATATGTTTGCGTAGTTTGGGCCTTCGCGAAGGATACATATGTTAGGAAGTTTTGCGTGTTTTATAGTCGCGGATGGACTGTTTATTGTTTTTGAAGAGGAACGTTTTTCCAAAGATTGGCGACGTCTCGCTATATTCAGAATTCGTTTTTTCTTTCGATGCGTTTGCTGAAAAAGTTTGAGAAATTTCGAGTTTTGAAATTTTGGGAGTATACGAGTATACGTATACTCACCTACTCCCCCCTTTTGGACGAGGGGGACAGCTGGTCTTGTCTTGACACAAGATGCCTACGTACCCTTTCGAGGGGATCAAGCCGTCTCGTAGTTCAGTTTTCTGCCTAGTGATAGTATTTTTTGAGGTGCATTGTGTTCCCGGATCTGGGAATTTTGATGCCCTGCATGTTTGCGATTTCGTATGCTCCGGGTCGTACTACTTTTATGACTTTGTACGGTCCTTCCCAGTTTGCTCCTAGTTTACCGGCGTTTCGTTCTGCGTGTTCTGGAAGACTTTCCGTAAGACTAGCTCGCCTTCGTGAAATCTGCGGTTACGTACGTTTGCGTTATAGTACTTTGCGGCCGCTTGCTGATAATTTTGAATTCGAACGAGAGCCTGATCCCGCCGTTCGTTAATCAGGTCGAGTTCGTCGAGAAGCATTAGGTTGTTTTCCTCTTCTCTTTCCTGGAGCATCCTTCTACGTACTCCTGGAAATTCGACTTCCGCGGGAATCATGCATTCCGTTCCGTATACGAGAGGAAAGGGAGTTTCGCCCGTTGCTCGCCTCGGGGTTGTGCGGTGCGACCATAAAACTCCTTCGAGTTCTTCGGCCCACTTTCCCTTTTTGGCGTCGAGGCGTTTTTTGAGGCCGTCGAGGATAGTTTTTTTAATAGTCTCGGCTTGTCCGTTGCCTTGAGGGTATCTTGGAGTCGATTTGGTCAATCGTATTTTCCATTTTTCGCAAAAAGCTTCGAATCTAGTCGAGATAAATTGGGATCCATTATCTGTCACGATCTCGTATGGTACTCCATGTCTACAGACTATATTTCTCCATACAAAACTTTCTACCTGGGCGTCTTTGATGCTTGCGTAAGAATCGGCTTCGACCCATTTAGAGAAGAAATCGGTCAGAACAAGAAGGAAGCGTTTTTGTTTTGACGTGTGCATTGGCCCGACTATATCCATTGACCACCGCATGAACGGGTAAGGTGCCGAGATAGATGAAAGGACCTCGGCGGGTTGGTGAATAGTCGGAGCATGCCGCTGGCATTTCTCGCATTTTCGCGAAAAATCTTCGCAATCGTTTACCATCGTTGGCCAGAAATATCCATGGCGCTTAATTTTTATTGCGAGGGATCTTCCGCCAGAATGGTTTCCGCAAGATCCGGAGTGCACTTCCTGCATAACCCGCCGTGCTTTCTCCCCTTGCACGCAAGTCATTAGTGGTCCGGAGAATCTCCATTTGAAAAGTTCTCCGTCCATTACGACATACCGTGCGGCCTGGGTTTTTATCTTTCGAGCCGCCCATTTTTCCGGTGGAAGTTCTCCGTTGGTTATGTATGCGAGAATTGTTCCAATCCACGGACGTCCGAATCCGTAATCGGAAGGATCTTCGGCTGGGTGGCCCTCCTCCACATCGTCCTCTGGTTCATTGATCAGATTTACGATTATGGGCGGTCCGATGCTTGGGTGTTCAATGAATTCAACGGGAATTACCCTGCTCATACCAGGATCCGGCTGGACGCTAGGGCGGCCAAGGCGTCTGCCTGGGCGTTCTCCGCTCGAGGGATTCTAGTCAAGGCGAATTGATCGAACTTCTGGGTTAGATCTTTTACCAAGATCAGATACGCTTCCATTCTTTCGTCCCTCGCTTCGTATTCTCCGCTGAATTGACTAGCCACCAGCTGGGAGTCGCAGTATGCGTGAAGATTATGAATCTTTAATCCGTGAGCTAGTCGTAGTCCCGCGATCAAGGCCTCATACTCGGCTTCGTTGTTCGAAGCGTGGAAAATTAATCGGAATGACTGTTCCGATACTTCTCCCGTCGGGGATGCAAGTTGGATGCCGATTCCAGAGCCTTGTTTAGACAAGGATCCGTCAACGTATAAGATCCAGGTCGAGTTCGGCCCTTGGTCGGACGTGCTCACCGTCGGGAGTTATACTATGAAATCTGCGAGTACTTGCGATGTGGGAACCGAGATTCACACCTGTCGATTTCCGTAAAATAAGGAAAGTTAGGAAAACCCTAATTTTCCAGAGGAACCGGATCTCTGCGAAAGCCAACGACAAGTAACCAAGAACGTGATTAATATGAATAAATTGAAAGATATAAAAAGAAAAACGAGATTGAGAGCAAGAAGGATTCTTATTCCCAATTCGCGTAAGAACGGTTACAACGAGATTTGCCTTAGCAACGTGAGCCGTCGGCGAAATTCCTAGTTCTAGCAATCTAAAACTAAAACCCTAGTTGAGACGCAGCTCGATAACGAAAACAGAAATATTCCTAAATGCTAAGTTTGGTGGTGAAAGCTCTGTAATTCGTCCCTCAGCTTCTGCCCTATGCCTCCTCCTTATATACTCCTCCTTAGGTGGTTTTAGTCTTTCCATTTTGCTCGAAACCGAATATTTCGGGAACTTTCCATATCTGTCGATCCTTCCTTTTCTTCTGCGGAAATCTTCTATTTATCTTTGCCTTTTATCTTCCGTCTGCGTGAAGATCGTCAAAGTGTTATCGTATCTTCGGGTTTGATTTCGTTAACGTCGCGAGATGGGTTTTTATCGTGTTTTAGGACCTTTCGGGCCTTTTTACGATAAAAACCGTTTTACGATAAAAACCGTTTTACGACTTTAACAAGACCGTTTCCTGATCCGATGCCGTTTTTTTTACGATTCTCTCGACGTTTTTATTAAAAATGCGTTTTTTATAATCTTAACGAAGAATCTCGAATAAATCGTATAGTTTAGGCGACGTTCTGTGTTTTGATTAATCGTTACCGTTTTATACGATTTCTTCGAGTTCTTTTCGGGAAAACGGAGTTTTACGGTTTTTATCGTAAAACTCGAACGATAGGACAGATCAAGATGAAACGGGAGACATTTCGACCGTCATTCGGAATACGATCGTGTCGAAGGACGTATGCCTTGAATCAAGGATGTGGGAGATCGAGGCTCGGGATGGTCGGCTCGACGTACGGCGAGCTAGTTCAGCTTGGATAGGTCGCCATATGGAGAACTAGGCGAAAAGAACTAGTGGGGCCAAGTCAGCACCTCTTAGTTCGCCCAATGGCGATCTAGCCGGGACGGGACTAGTTCGCCCATCGGGGAACTAAGCCGGGCCGGCTTAGTTCGCCGATGGGCGAACTAGTCGAGTATTTTCTAGTTCGCCCATCGGCGAACTAAGCTGGGCCGGCTTAGTTCGCCGATGGGCGAACTAGTAGAGTGCCTCCTAGTTCGCCCATCGGCAAACTAGTCGTGACTAGTTCGCGTTTTACGGCTGTTTCGGTTTTTTGCGGTTTAGTAAAACGATACTTCGAGTTTTATAAAATGATTCTTCGAGTTTTATAAAACGATTCTCGAGTTTTATAAAACGATTCGTCGGGTTTTATAAAACGATTCTTCGAGTTTTATAAAACGATTCTCGAGTTTTATAAAACGATTCTTCTAGTTTTATAAAACGATCTCCGAGTTTTATAAAACGGCTTTTCGAGTTTTATAAAACGATTTCTCGAGTTTTATAAAACGATCTTTAAGTTTTATAAAACGGCTTCTCGAGTTTTATAAAACGATCTTTGATTTTTATAAAACGGCTTCACGAGTTATATAAAATGATCTTTGAGTTTTATAAAACGGCTTCGCGAGTTTTATAAAACGATCTTTGAGTTTTATAAAGCGGCTTCGCGAGTTTTAGGATCTCGATTCATGCCTTGAGACGTTAGCGACCAGTGTGCTGGGTTTAGGGCAAGACCTAGGTTTACTTTCGGATTGAGGCTATGCGATGACTAGTCGGTTTTCGTTTTGCCTGTTGCGATTTTAACCTGATTCCATACCGATTTAGAATCCACGATAGGTTCTCGGCTTATACGATTCGTCTGGTTGGAACCGAGCATCTCACCGGGAACAATTTCTAAGTTGCCCGGAAGTGCTGACCAAAAGTTTGGATTTTTTTTTATAGCGTTATTACCCTTGTGTCGGGTGTTCGAGAGCTATCTCTGTGAGATAACTTAAGTTTGTTTAGGACTGTTGCGAGTTTGTTGTGATCAGCAACAAAATTTTTAGGCGATAGATGTTTACGTTGTTTTGGCCTTCGCGAAGGATACGTATGTTAAGAATGTTAGGACTGTTAGGTCTTCCAAGAGAATGATTTTATCGAGGAAGGTATTTATGTCGAAAAACTAATCTCCGGGCGTCTGCGACGTCTCGCAGTGCCGAAAGTTGGTTTTTATTTTATATGCCGCGTTTCGTGTTCGGAACGTTTGCGGGCTCGAAGATGTTGTGCGGTGTTGCGAGGGTTTTGTCTTAACCCTGCTTTGCACGAACACTTTGGTTCGTTTGCGGATACTCGCAATTAAAACTTACATTCCTGTTTGGATGTTAGGTAGTTTTATGATTTGTGCTAGAGCAATTAGGACCGAGAGGTCGCATAAGTTGTTTCCCCGAAACGAAGCGTTTTTCGTTACGGTGCTTTGTGAAGTGTTGACCTTCCGAGATTCGTACGGCTTTAGGAGCTCTGGTACGAGTGTTCTCTTATACGTCGGATTCTGTAGGCAACTTGCTTCGAAAATAGAGTGAATCGCGAGAATACAGAACTTAGCCAATTTTTGACAAGTTCGCATTATCCGTTGAGTGTATCGGCTTGGCGTGAAGGTTGTGTTCAGCCGCATAGCCAAGGTCGTATTTGGTAGAGGATTCGACCACGACACTTTCGTGCTATCGAAAAGGTCGAGACGGTTTGTAAACTTGGCATTGAAGTGAAGCGTGATCGGACAATAGCCAAGTAACGTTTGTCGAGCCTTATATGCCAAGTATGCCCGTGGTTGTAGAAAATGTTTTTCCGTTGTAGGTTTTGTTTATACGATGAAAGTTTCGTATAAACTTTCCTTTGTATGGAAGTTGTTTTTTTCTTTTTTTTACTCGAGGGAGACAGAGCCTAAGAAGCTCGATGTATAGCTCGTGCGGAGTCGCTTGCGGGGCGGTTTCATTCTGGGATGTAATCGGGAGGAATGAGAGCGGATGCTCGTGAACCAAAGGGCTAAAGAGTGAGATCTTTCAGATCGTGGCGCGAGGAAGCAAAGTTTAGATTGGTCGCCCAGTGCCGGATCGTATAGCTTAGTTTTCGCTATAAGGAAAGTACTTTTCGCAAAACCTGTTACGTTTACTTTCGAAAGTTACTTCGTTATGACATGATCCTGACTATACGAAGGATTTCTCGCGCAAGCAACAGGCGATGAATTTAGTAAATCGGCACGATGCATTGGGTTAACCATGTTTCCGCAGATTTTTCTAGAAACCTTTCCGCTTAGTTTTTGATTCTTCGGTGATGGTTTTTTCGGAGTCACTCTCCGAGTTTTACCAAAGTTATTTCACCGAGATCTAGTCGCAAAATATTTTAGCGGGTTTCTCGGACGGAATGAATCACATGATCAGCAATAGGATCAGTCGGCGAGAACGGAGGACGTGTTTTCCATTTCTGTTTTGTGTTCTCGATTTTTCTTTTGCCGCAAATATTCTTGACATTATTCCGTGACTCACTTGGTTTGACGGAAAATGAGATCAATGCTTTGATGCCTAAAGATTTCTCGTATAATTTTTCGATTCTTATACTTTTTTTATCAAGTTCGAGAAGATCTTTATGACTTCGGCAAATCATCGAGTTTCGCCCTGAAGTTCCGCAGAGATTTTCTAACCGCATGATTGCGATGAGAGATGCTGTATATTCCTCGAGACTATTTCCCAGACGTTTTGGATCAGTCTTTAGCGTTTAGACGGTTCTTAGATTGTCGTTTGCGTTTGGGATGATTTTGACGAGGCGTCGCATTGTCCGAATATTTTTCTGCTTGTTTTGGCGAGAGTTTGCTTTATAGAAAGCGTTTTCTCGACGCGAGGGAAAATATTCGACGAAAAGAAAAAAGACGAGTTTTCCTTTGAAGGATTCGGATGATCGATAATCCGGGTCGATTAAAGACCATGGTGGATCGGAGATGACTTGGAGTATGTCTGATTTACGAAAACTTCTAGGAGCGAGTCAGTTTTAAGACGATGCCAGCGTCTCTAGCTCCCTCTTTCTTTTAGGAAATGAGTACGTTTGAATGCGTGGTGATCGTTTCTCGGTTGTACGAGAGATTTGATCGGTTTGCGAGTTATGCCTGAATGGTTAGAAAACAACAAATCGAGATAGACAAAAGTTGCTTACGACTTAGCATGTAGACTATTCTCTAAATTCTAAGTTCTCTAGGTTTCACGGCAGTTTACAAGACGTTTTCGTTTCTTATCTACGAGAAATTAAAAGACAAATAAAATTTTCAAATAGGACATACCTTAGTTTCATCGATGATTTGGGTTCGTCTATTCTTCGTTCTTCGTCTTCTGACCTACTGGTCTTCGACGAATTACCAACAGGAGTATCGGAGCGGGGAGAAGACTTAATCATCAGAGCTCACGTTCTTGTTTCTTCGCACTGCTGGTTTTATTTGACCGACTAGGTGCGCTTTGTATATCGAAAAAATCAATCACGTGTTTATTATTGGATGTTTTTCGACTTAGCGTGGCAGGGTTTCGTAAAACCGGATTGGGTTTAGCGAGTTCAGATTTCTCGTGTAGTTTAGGCAACTTTGGTGTTAAGTCAACTGTTGCCGTTTTAGACGATTGATTCGAACCTATATGAAGAAACAAGTCTTCGCGGTTTTATCGTAAAATCCCGATGGAAACTCCGATTGAGTCGAAACGAGAATCAGCGCGATCAAGACTCGAGAGAGAAATTCGAGGATTGGTTCAGCTCGACGTAGGGCAAGTCGGGTGAACCCTTTCAGCTCGCCGTGTGGCGATCTGGATGGTAAGAACCCTTGGGGCGAAGTCAGCGTCTCTCGGGCGAGCTAGGCGCTTGGTTCAGCTCGCCGTATGGCGGTCTAGCTAGCTCTATGTTTGGCGAGCTAAGACGCTTGGTGCGGGTGATCTCGATTCGTCGAGTTGACTTGTTTTCGTCGTAGAATCTCAACGGAAAGTCTGATTGAGACGAAACGAAAAGCGACTCGATCAAGATTCGAGATGGAGATGTTTCGATCCGTCGAGCTTGTCCAACTTGCCTAATGGTGAGTCTGAGAGCACAGTCCCGATTCAGCAAGCTATCTTGTTTTCGTTGTAAAACCTCAACGAAAACTTTGATTGAGACGAAACGAAAAGCGGTGCGATTATTGTTTAGAGTACGGTCGGCTCACCATAGCTATGAGTTGGATTGTGCGGACCCTCGGGGAAAATCCAGTGCCTCTGGGACGAGGTGGAAAGCCGGTCAGCTCACCAAGATGGCAAGTTAGGTTGCTCGGCCAACTCACCGTTTGTTCGGCTGGATAGTATTGCCCGATTCCGCGAGTAGCCTAAGGTTCTTCCGCGAGCAACCTAGGGTTTTGTCGCGAATAACCTAGGGTTTTTCCGCGAGTAACCTAGGGCTTTCTCCGCGAGTAACCTAGGGCTTTCTCCGTGAGTAACCTAGGGTTTTTCCGCGAACAACCTAGAGTTTTGCCGCGAATAACCTACGGTTTTTCCGCGAGTCACCTAAGGCTTTCTCCGCGAGTAACCTAGGGTTTTCCGCGAGTATCCTAGGATTTATTTCGCGAGTAAGTTACGGTTTGTTCCGCGGTTTCCGGGAGAGCAACCCGTGAGATTTGTCCAACTCGGAAATAAGAAAAACACTATGGGGTTTGATAGATTTTATCGTTGCCCTTAGTGATTTGAGATAGAAATCGTGAGCTTGTTTTGTCGCTCTTCCCGTGGCGAAGAGTCTCGATTAGGTTTTCGATTTTGTTGAGTACTAAAGCATTTGCGTGAGCATTGGATGTACGAGTAGTCGCTGCTGGATTTGTTTTACCAGCGTCTTTGCGAGTTGCGACCTTGTCTTTCATACATCCAGACATCGTTTTGGTCAAGCGTTTTGCGGCTATGAGTAAGAGTAATCCGACCCCCCCTCCTTGTAGCGCCAAACTGTGGGAACCGAGATTCACACCTGTCGATTTCCGTAAAATAAGGAAAGTTAGGAAAACCTTAATTTTCCAGAGGAACCGGATCTCTGCGAAAGCCAACGACAAGTAACCAAGAACGCGATTAATATGAATAAATTGAAAGATATAAAAAGAAAAACGAGATTGAGAGCAAGAAGGATTCTTATTCCGAATTCGCGTAAGAACGGTTACAACGAGATTTGCCTTAGCTACGTGAGCCGTCGGCGAAATTCCTAGTTCTAGCAATATAAAACTAAAACCCTAGTTGAGAAGCAGCTCGATAACGAAAACGGAAATATTCCTAAATGCTAAGTTTGGTGGTGAAAGCTCTGAAATTCGTCCCTCAGCTTCTGCCCTATGCCTCCTCCTTATATACTCCTCCTTAGGCGGTTTTAGTCTTTCCGTTTTGCTCGAAACCGAATATTTCGGGAACTTTCCATATCTGTCGATCCTTCATTTCTTCTGCGGAAATCTTCTATTTATCTTTGCCTTTTATCTTCCGTCAGCGAGTAAACCGTCAAAACATTATCGTATCTTCGGGTTTGATTTCGTTAACGTCCCGAGATGGGTCTTTCTGGCCGTTTTACGATAAAAACCGTTTTACGACTTTAACGAGACCGTTTTCTGATCCGATGCCGTTTTTTTTACGATTCTCTCGACGTTTTTTATTAAAAACGTGTTTTTTATAATCTTAACGAAGAATCTCGAATAAATCGTAGTTTAGGCGACGTTCGGTGTTTTGATTAACCGTTACCGTTTTATACGATTTTTTCGAGTTCTTTTCGGGAAAACGGAGTTTTACGGTTTTTATCATCAAACTCGAACGATAGGACGGATCGAGACGAAACGGGAGACATTTCGACCGTGATTCGGAATACGATCGTGCCGAAGGACGTATGCCTTGAATCAAGGAAGTTGGAGATTGAGGCTCGGATGGTCGGTTCGACGTACGGCGAGCTAGTTCAGCTTGGCTAGGTCGCCATATGGCGAACAAGGCGAAAAGAACCAGTGGGGCAAAGTCAGCACCTCTTAGTTCGCCCAATGGCGATCTAGCCGGGACGGGACTAGTTCGCCCATCGGCGAACTAAGCCGGCCCGGCTTAGTTCGCCTATGGGCGAACTAGTCGTGACTTGTTCGCGTTTTACGGCTGTTTCGGTTTTTTGCGGTTTCGTAAAACGATTCTTCGAGTTTTATAAAACGATTCTTCGAGTTTTATAAAACGATTCTTCGAGTTTTATAAAACGTTTCTCGAGTTTTATAAAACGATTCTTCGGGTTTTATAAAACGATTTTTCGAGTTTTATAAAACGATTCTCGAGTTTTATAAAACGATTCTTCGAGTCTTATAAAACGATCTCCGAGTTTTAAAAAACGGCTTTTCGAGTTTTATAAAACGATTTCTTGAGTTTTATAAAACGATCTTTAAGTTTTATAAAACGGCTTCTCGAGTTTTATAAAACGATCTTTTATGTTTGAGTGTTACCCACCAAAAAGAATTATGATGAAAGCTCCTCTTTAGTTCTCATTTAACCATTTGTCTTACCTAGCCAATTGATTGAGATCAAGTCCCCATTTGCAAGACTTCACCATATTAGTTTAAACTGAAATGAATGTTGTTGGGGTCAAAATCGGTACGACGGAATTAATAGCCAAAACTTTCCGTAAGAATACAAAAAGAACAGTTTTATAAAGCTCGAGAATCGCTTTATAAAACTCGAGAAATCGTTTTATAAAACTCGAGAAATCGCTTTATAAAACTCGAGAAATCGTTTTATAAAACTCGAGAATCGCTTTATAAAACTCGAGAATCGTTTTATAAAACTCGAGAATTGTTGGGGTCAAAATCGGTACGACGGAATCAATAGCCAAAATTCTCCGCAAACACATAAACGCAACAGTTTTATGAATCTCGAGAATCATTTTATAAAACTCGAAGATCGTTTTATAAAACTCGAGATATCGTTTTATAAAACTCGAAAGGTCGTTTTATAAAACTCGAAAGATCGTTTTATAAAACTCGAGATATCGT
>CAKOAT010132266.1:30210-62218 GCA_932364175.1 Eruca vesicaria subsp. sativa
GAAGAATCGTTTTATAAAACTCGAGAATCGTTTTATAAAACTCGAGAATCGTTTTATAAAACTCGAGAATCGTTTTATAAAACTCGAGAAGCGTTTTATAAAATTCGAGAATCGTTTTATAAAACTCGAAGAATCGTTTTATAAAACTTGAGAATCGTTTTATAAAACTCGAGAATCGTTTTATAAAACTCGAGAACCGTTTTATAAAGCTCGAGAATCGTTTTATAAAACTCGAGAATCGTTTTATAAAACTCGAAGAATCGTTTTATAAAACTCGAGAATCGTTTTATAAAGCTCGAGAATCGTTTTATAGAACTCGAGAATCGTTTTATAAAACTCGAAGAATCATTTTATAAAACTCGAGAATCGTTTTATAAAGCTCGAGAATCGTTTTATAAAACTCGAGGATCGTTTTATAAAATTCGAGAATCGTTTAATAAAATTCGAGAATCGTTTTATAAAACTCGAAGAATCGTTTTATAAAACTCGAAGAATCATTTTATCGCGTCTTATAAAACTCGGGAGCATATTCTTCCCGCTACATTCATACGAATAAAAACACGCTCTTAAAAATGCAAACTGATTTTTAATAAAGCCGCAAAAGCGGCAGGGACTCAGAGCCGCACACGGCCAGTCCGAAAACTATAACGGCCACGCTCGGCCAGACCAAACGGCCTACGAGACTAGTCTCAAGGCCGGCGAAAGTCAAGTTGCCATCGACATCATTGTGCTCGATAAACATATAACTAGACCGTAAAGGTCTTGCCGGGAAAAAGGTCATATGAACCTTAACTCCGAAACGAACTACGAAAGGCTTGATCCCCTCAAAAGGGTACGTAGGCAGCCTTCACAAGGCGCAGCTCCTAATCTTAAACGCTTTCCGCTCCCTGGAAAGTGGAAAGATCACTTTCAACGGACCTCTCCGACCATTAATTCCGCCTAACTTAACTAAAACTGGTTAACCACTCGCAAGAACCTTACGCTAAAGGCTCACGATTCTTACGAGCTGGGGGGCTAACTGTTGGGGTCAAAATCGGTACGACGGAATTAATAGCCAAAACTTTCCGTAAGAATACAAAAAGAACAGTTTTATAAAGCTCGAGAATCGCTTTATAAAACTCGAGAAATCGTTTTATAAAACTCGAGAAATCGCTTTATAAAACTCGAGAAATCGTTTTATAAAACTCGAGAATCGCTTTATAAAACTCGAGAATCGTTTTATAAAACACGAGAATTGTTGGGGTCAAAATCGGTACGACGAAATCAATAGCCAAAATTCTCCGCAAACACATAAACGCAACAGTTTTATGAATCTCGAGAATCATTTTATAAAACTCGAAGATCGTTTTATAAAACTCGAGATATCGTTTTATAAAACTCGAAAGGTCGTTTTATAAAACTCGAAAGATCGTTTTATAAAACTCGAGATATCGTTTTATAAAACTCGAAAGGTCGTTTTANTCGAGAATCATTTTATAAAACTCGAAGATCGTTTTATAAAACTCGAGATATCGTTTTATAAAACTCGAAAGGTCGTTTTATAAAACTCGAAAGATCGTTTTATAAAACTCGAGATATCGTTTTATAAAACTCGAAAGGTCGTTTTATAAAACTCGAGAGATCGTTTTATAAAACTCGAAGATCGTTTTATAAAACTCGAGATATCGTTTTATAAAACTCGAAAGGTCGTTTTATAAAACTCGAAAGATCGTTTTATAAAACTCGAGATATCGTTTTATAAAACTCGAAAGGTCGTTTTATAAAACTCGAGAGATCGTTTTATCAAACTCGAAGATCGTTTTATAAAACTCAAGAAGCCGTTTTATAAAACTCGAAGATCGTTTTATAAAACTCGAAGATCGTTTTATAAAACTCGAAGATAGTTTTATAAAACTCGAGGATCGTTTTATAAAACTCGAGAAGCCGTTTTATAAAACTCGAAGATAGTTTTATAAAACTCGAGGATCGTTTTATAAAACTCGAGAAGCCGTTTTATAAAACTCGAATATCGTTTTATAAAACTCGAGGATCGTTTTATAAAACTCGAGAATCGTTTTATAAAACTCGAGGAATCGTTTTACAAAACCGCGAAAAACCGAAACCGCCGCAGAACGCGAACTAGTCGCAACCAGTTCGCCTGCAGGCGAACTAGAAGGTTCCGGACTAGTTCGCCAGCAGGCGAACTAGACTCCCTCGACTAGTTCGCCTGCTGGCGAACTAAGCCAGCTCAGCTTAGTTCGCCAGCAGGCGAACTAGTGACCTCCCGGAGCCTCGATTTCCCGCATCCCCGATTCGAACTTACGACACGGTCGCTTTCTGAAACACGGCCGAAATGTCTCTCGTTTCGTCTCGATCCGACTTAGCGTTCGAGTTTTACGATAAAAACCGTAAAACTTCGTTTTCTCGGAAAGAACTCGAGGAAATCGTATAAAACAGCAACGGTTAAACGAAACACCGAACAATGCCTAAACTATACGATTTAATCGAGATTTCTCGTTGAAATCATAAAAAACGCGCTTTTAATAAAAAACGCCGAGTAAGTCGTAAGAAACGCGTTTTTTAATAAAAAGTCGAGTAAATCGTAAAACTTTGCGATTAACTCGAGAAATTTATTAAAAACGACGTCAGGTCAGGATACAATCCCGTAAAAGTCGGAAAACGGTTTTTATCGCAAAACGGCCCGGAAGGACCTAAAACGCGATAAAACCTATCTCGCGATTTCAACGGAATCAAACCCGCAGATTTGATAACGTTTTGACGGTTTACTCGCAGAAAGAAAATAAAAGTCAAGTTTAAACATAAAAGGAAGGTTTGAAGAGAAATAGAAGATTTCCGAGGAAGAAAAGGAAGGATCGAGAAGAATGGAAGATTCCCGATTTAGCCAAATCTGGGCGAAATGGAAAGATCGGATAGCCAAGATGAGGAGTATATAAAGAGGAGGTCTAGGGCAGAAGCAGGGACACGAAATTCAGAGCTCTCACCACCAAAACTAGCATTTAGGAACTTTTCCGTTTTTCTGTTAGCGAGCTGCGTCTCAATTAGGGTTTTCTAGTTCTCACGCTTTCGGCAATTCTTTTTGTACCAGTTCTACGCAGATTCGGAATAAGAACCTCTTTGCTCTCTTTGTTTTTTCGTTTATTCTCATTTTAATTCTAAGTATTTTCGTCATCTTATTTTCGTTGTGCGGTTCTCGCAGATAGCCGGTTCCTCTGGAAAATTAGGGTTTTCCCGAAGTTTCCTTTTTTACGATTTATTTGACAGTAGGGTGAAATCGACTCCCACAAATGTGATGGTTGGTGATCCTCAACTTGTATTGAGTAATGAGTTTAGATAAGCCTTGAGAAGATAGAGTGTAATAAAATAGATTGCATCTGCTATTTCTTATGTTTGTTTGGGATGGCGTGTTGAGTTTAAGAAGTGTTTCTTGTGATTTTGAGTCCCCCCTCTTAATCTCTCCCCTTGGTTTGATTTGAATCTTCTTGAGGACATGTAAGATGCTAGTGTGGGGGAGTTAATATGAGGCATATTTGCATATTTTTAGCCTTAATATCTTGTGAATTTCTATCATATAGACTATGAATTAGACATCTTTAGGACCATATTGCATTCATTTGTTCTAATCAGGTATTGGAGTGTGCCATGGAGTGATTGGGGGTATTTGGGAACATTGTGAACCAAAAAGGGGTAAACGATTAACACATATGGAGGGCCAAAAAATGTCTTCTGTTTCTAAAGTTCTTGAAAGACATGGGAAATTGAGTTAGCTTTCCAATGGAAGTGGTTTCAAGTCATTTGGAGCTATATTGGAGGAATTATGATCAAATCACTAAAGACATTTCAAGATACCCGGGTTGAGGCACCCTGGTTAGCTTACCCGCTCGCCCAGGCGTGAAGAGAAGCTGGTCGAGTCACCCGGGTCGTGCCACCCGGATTAGCAGGTCCGCTCGCCTAAACTTGAAGAAGAACTGGAGGAACCACCCGGGGTGAAGTATCCGGGTTAGGCTACCCGGGTATTAACTTTGGTTTGGTCGAAAATCAGTCATTCCTAAGGACCTTTTGGTCATTTTGCTTTATGATTTTTAGGTTTTTAAGCTACAATAAATACTCTTGTAATCTCATTTTGGAGAGGCTAATCTTTGTTTTATCATCTAAGAACACAAACTTGGAATTATATCTTTCTTTCTTGAGTAATTTGAGTCTTATTCATCATTTAATCATTATTAGTCTTGAATCTCTCATGAGTTTAAGATTAAGAATGATGATTAGTGAGTAGACATCTTTTGAGATTTGGGGCTTGGGTGATTAGGGTGATTTGATGAAGATATAGGTTGTTATTTGTTAAATCCATGATGTCTTACGCATAATACTTGAGTTTAATGCTAGTTTAGTACTGATCACACTAGATTAGAACCCTAGACATTTCCTGCCCACAAGGTGTTTGTGAAAATGTCTGAACCAAAGTATTTATGCTTTTTGCTTGCTTAGCCAAGGAGACTTGATGCTAGGGATGCTTAGATGGTTAGTAGACTTAATCCTAACTTTTTTTTGATTGAATTAGGCCAAAGAGATTTGATGCCTAAAGCTTGAAAGCAAAAGGGCATCCTTCTTTAGAAAGAGTTTGTCTATTGAAGTGTCTAGACCTATAAGACTAGTTGATTGCTTAACTTAACATTCTAGTTTGGATTCTCATCCACCCAAAGTCAATACCCTTGCCCCTGGTCTCATATATCATCCATTGATTGATAGTTTTAGATATTACATTGCATTCCTTATTGTATGTTACTTGCTACCATATCAAAACCCCTCTTGATTGCATTTAGATTAAGCACATGACTTGCATTCTCTTTGATCATTACACTCAGAAATGGATTGACACTTTACTTACCCTAGTACATTGATTTGAACATAAGGGACTAAAATCTCCTTATCAGGTCCCTTATCTATGTTGGTGTCAAAAACCGTAATCTCGAAATCAACGTCTACGATAACTTCTGGAATCATTAATTACTTTCTGCAAAAGTCATTTATTAAAACGGAAAGTCGTTTTATAAAACTCAAAGATCGTTTTATAAGACAAGAAGACGTTTTATGAAACTCGCAGATCGTTTTATAAAACTCGAAGATTATTTTATAAAACTCGAGAAGCCGTTGTATAAAACTCAAAGATCGTTTTATAAAACTCGAGAAGCCGTTTTCTAGAACTCAAAGATCGCTTTATAAAACTCGAGAAACCGATTTATAATACTCAAAGATCGTTTTATAAAACTCGAGAAGCCATTTTATAAAACTCGAAGATCGTTTTATAAAACTCGAGAAACCGTTTTATAAAATTCGAGAATCGTTTCATGAAACCGCAAAAAACCGAAACAGCCGTAAAACGCGAACTACTCGCAACTAGTTCGCCCGCCGATGAACTAAGCAAAGCTGGCTTAGTTTGCCGATGGGCGAACTAGGAAGCCCATGACTAGTTCGCCCACGGGCGAACTAAGCCGAGCTGGCTTAGTTCGCCGGTGGACGAACTAGAGACTTCCTGGACGTCCCAAGCCTCGATCTCGCGTTCCATCTCGAATCGACCTATCGTTCAAGTTTTACGATAAAAACCGTAAAACTTTGTTTTCTCGACAAAGAACTCGAGGAAATCGTATAAAACGGCAACGGTTAAATGAAACACCGAACATTGCCTACACTATACGATTTATTCGAGATTTCTCGTTAAAATTGTAAAAACCGTGTTTTTAATAAAAACGTCGAGAAAATCGTAAAAAACGCATTTTTAATAAAAACGTCGAGTAAATCGTAAAACCTTACGATTAGCTTGAGGAATTTATTAAAAACGGCATCAGATCAGGAAACGATCTCGTACAAAGTCGGAAAACGGATTTATCGCAGAACGGTCCGGAAGGTCCTAAAACGCGATAAAAACCCATCTCGCGATCTTAACGGAATCTAACCCGGAGATACGATAACGTTTTGACGGTTTACTCGCAGGAGGAGAATAAATGTCAAGCTTGAAGATAAAAGGCAGGTTTGAAGAAAAATAGAAGATTTCCGCGGAAGAAAAGGAAGGATCGAGAAAAATGGAAGATTCCCGATATATTCAAATCCAGGCGAAATGGAAAGGTCAAACGGTCAAGGCAAGGAGTATATAAACCAGAGGCGCTGGGCAGAAAGGAGGGACGAAAATCAGACCTAAAAAGACGGCTGCTAGCTTAGGAATTTAGGACTTAGCGTTTTGAAATAGCAATCTAGATCCTTGGAACGTTTCGACGTCTAAGTTCTTCAATTCTTCTTGTAACAGTTGTCGATTCTTCATTTAATAAAAGCTTTCATACAAGTTCTTATTCCTTTGTTCTTCTTTGTTCATCCATATTCTTTTAAATTCGTTTGTTTTAGTGATTTCCGCAGACTCAGGACCTCGGGAAAATTAGGGTTTCATCCTAAGTTTCCATATTTGACGGAAAATCGACAGTGTGGATTTCGGTTCCCACAGTTTGGCGCTAGAAGGAGGCGGGGTCGGATTTTCTTACACAATAATCGCTAAAACGAACGAGAAATAACATGCCTAATCTAAACGGCGACGTCATCTCGTTTGAGAAAAGAGCAACGATCGATTCGGTCAAACCTCTCAACGATCTTCTCGTTATTGAGCTGACGATCCGGAATATGGATGTCGCAAGGATATTAGTCGATACCGGAAGCTCGGCTGATATCATCTTCAAAAATACTCTCGAGAGAATGGAAATCGATCTGTCTGAAACCGCAGAAAACGTAAGCCCGTTAGTAGGACTCTCGGGAGAAATCACCATGACCCTCAGAACGATCAACTTGGCAGTTCGCGCCGGGAGCATAGTGAAAAACGTCGAATTCGAAGTCGTCGACCGACCAATGTCTTACAACGCAATCGTAGGGACACCGTGGTTAAATTCGATGCAAGCGATTCCGTCGACGTACCATATGTGTCTCAAGTTTCCGACTCCGTACGGGATCGAGACTATATGGGGAAATCGAAGAACCTCGCAGGTTTGCTATGCCGCGGATTTAAAAAGAAAAAATCTGCCGATCGACATCTCTTCCAAAAAGAAAAAGAAGTCGACGTCCCTCGACAACGCCCCAGAGCAAGATAAAACGGAACTCTTCTGGCAGTTGTGAGCGGCCGAGGCTTTGGAAGGTAAACGCGAGCCAACCTGCAAACCCGTCATCTCGGTATGTATCGACGAGAATTTTCCAGAACGCTGCGTCGAAATCGGTGCAAACCTGAGCGAGACCTTAAAATTCGAACTCCTGACATGTCTGAAACGAAACTCGAACACGTTCGCTTGGACTGCGGAAGATATGCCAGGGATCGACATAAACATCACATGTCATGAACTCAACGTTGACCTGACATCCAAACCGTCAAACAAAAAAGACCAAAACTGGGGCCGGAACGCGCCGAAGCGGTCAACAGCGAAGTCGACAAACTCCTCAAAGTAGGATTGATCACAGAAGTTTGATATCCTGACTGGCTCGCCAATCCAAATGTCGTAAAGAAAAAGAACGGAAAATGGCGAGTCTGCGTCGATTTCACCGATCTTAATAAAGCATGTCCGAAAGATAGCTATCCGCTACTGCACATTGATCGCTTAGTCGAGGCAACCGCGGGAAACAAACTCTTACCTTTCATGGACGCCTTCTCGGGATACAATCAGATCATGATGAATCCCGACGATCGGGAGAAAACCGCATTCATAGCCGTTCGTGGAACCTACTGCTATAAAGTGATGCCTTTCGGTCTAAAGAATGCTGGCGCGACTTACCAACGACTCGTCAACCGAATGTTCTCCGAACAACTTGGAAAAACAATGGAAGTGTACATCGACGATATGCTCGTAAAATCACTCGAAGAGCAAGACCACGTCGTGCACCTCCAAGAATGTTTCGAGAGGCTCAACCTTCATAACATCAAGTGGAACCTGGCAAAGTGTCGGTTTGTCGTTGCGTCCGGAGAATTTCTAGGGTACCTCGTCACTTATCGCGGGATCGAGGCTAACCCGAAACAAATCAAGGCGCTAATAGAGATGGTCTCCCCCAGGACGAAATGTGAAGTGCAAAGACTGACCGGCAGGGTCGCAGCACTTAACCGTTTTATTTCGCGATCAACGGACAAATGTCTACCTTTCTACGAGATTGTGAAGGGAAACAAAAAGTTCGAATGGTCAGAAGAATGCGAGAAAGCTTTCCAACAGCTGAAACATTACCTAGCTACCCCGCCAGTACTCGCGAAACCCGTAGTAGGAGAACCATTATTCCTCTATATCGCGGTATCAGCAACCACCGTGAGCGGCGTCCGTATGCGAGAGGAACGCGGGGAACAAAAACCAATCTTTTACGTAAACAAAACGTTATTGGACGCGGAGACGCGATATCCGATGATGGAGAAATTGGCCTTGGCCGTAGTCATGTCGGCAAGAAAGTTAAGACCATATTTCCAATCTCACACCATCGTCGTGACCACCTCATTTCCTCTCCACACCATTTCGCATAGTCCAAGTCAATCGGGAAGATTAGCAAAATGGGCGATCGAGCTGAGCGAGTACGATATTGAATATCGTGCAAAGACTTGCGCGAAATCGCATGTTGGGGTCAAAATCGGTACGACGGAATCAATAGCCAAAACTCCCCGCAAAATCATAAAAGGAATAGTTTTATAAAACTCAAAGATCGTTTTATAAAACTCGAGAAGCCGTTTTATAAGACTCAAAGATCGTTTTATAAAACTCACGATTCCGTTTTATAAAACCCGAAGTCGTTTTGTAAAACTCGAGAAGCCGTTTTATAAAACTCGAAGATCGTCTTATAAAACTCGAGAAGCCGTTTTATAAGACTCAAAGATCGTTTTATAAAACTCGTGAATCCGTTTTATAAAACTCAAAGATCGTTTTACAAAACTCGCGAAGCCGCTTTATAAAACTCAAAGATCGTTTTATAAAACTCGCGAAACCGTTTTATAGAACTCAAAGATCATTTTATAAAACTCGCGAAGCCGTTTTATAAAACTCAAAGATCGTTTTATAAAACTCGAGAAGCCGTTTTATAAGACTCAAAGATCATTTTATAAAACTCGCGAATCCGTTTTATAAAACTCAAAGATCATTTTTGAAAACTCGCGAAGCCGCTTTATAAAACTCAAAGTTCGTTTTATAAAACTCGCGAAGCCGTTTTATAAAACTCAAAGATCATTTTATAAAACTCGCGAAGCCGTTTTATAAAACTCAAAGATCATTTTATAAAACTCGCAAACATAGTAGCTAGATCATTATGCAAAATTTATCTAAGAAAAGGAGCAATTCATGCATACAATGACTTGTTCTCATCATTCTACCCCTTTCCTAAATGATTCTAAACTCAAATCTTCTTCTTTAGAGGCCCTAAAACCCAGATGATTACCCATCTTCAACACTCACCCAATTATCACACTTTCTCATTTGTTTTTATCCAACTAGGGATCTTTTTCAACACTCTCACATTTAGCTCTTTATTCCTATCTTTTCTTTTATTTTCTTTGTCTATCCCAAATCTTTTTGTTTCTTTTTTTTTAGTTCTAAAGGGATTTTTACTAAAGGATTCTAGAGCTTTCATTTTTTTTATATCCCTAGTGGTTTTCTTTTCTTTTTATTGCTCTTTGACTCACTCTTTTCATTTCTTTCTTTTTTACTTCCCAATCCCAAGATCAAAATTAAACTCACAAACCCAAATACCATCCTAAGTGCTAGCTAGAATGAGGTCCTAGCGCTAGCATAAGATAAGAACAAACCATTGTCGCTCCTAATACTCTCAAGATTTTGCACATGACTAGCTTCCACAAAAAGGCCTCACTCAAGCAAAATGATTTTAGGTTTCAAAGGAGGATAGGGTTTTAGGGGTATGGAAGTGCCATTTGGGTTTTCAAGAAGGGATTTAGAAAGGATAAACAAAAACCCAAATGTGTATAATCCTTGATCAAGCATGCAAGAACCCATAAGCAAGAGGATTAAAGTTCAATTAGTTTTAAGTTCAGTTTGTGGTCGGTTTTAAAAGATAGCTAATCTCACACAAGCAACAAGTTCTAAGATGAGAATCAAAGCATGAAGCTTACAGGCCTTTTCAAGAGATGCATAAGCTTTTAACTATGTGAACCTAGGGTGTTGTTTTGAGCACTAAGCATGTGTTCCTTGATTCAATCTTTGATCCTTAAACTATATGAATGCAAACTGATACTCTAGACTCAATCCTAAGATGCAAATGATGCAACCTAAATGCTTGTTTTTGCTTTTTTTTTTTTAAAAATGTATAAAAAAATTCAATGCATGTGACTCTCAAACATCAAAGAACACAAGGTTATATACTTGATACCCCCCCCCCCCAACACTTAGTTCACACAGTCTCTGTGTGAGTAAGAGAGAAGGAGACACCGAAAATATGATAAAATAATGGTATACACAAGGAATGGCTGGAATGGTACCTCAAGTGGAAGCTGAGGTGGGGCTGTTGGCAGAATATGACACACCCCCAAACTTGGTCCTGACCTTATTCAACACCTAAGAACAGAAATATATACAAGGATAAACATGGGACTTCTTCCCAAGTGAGCTTGTTTTGAGTCTCTTAGCTTGACTACCTTTGTCTTCCTATGGACAAGGAGTGTCCTTCCCACCTTCCAAGGTGATGGTGAGGACGTGGGGAAGGAGCTCTTGGAGCTTGAGTGGATCAGCTTGGAGTTGAGGAGAGATGATGGCCCTGGCACTTGAGAATGGCTTAGGCCTTCCCTTGCACTTGATCTTGTACTCAATAGCTCCATCTTTGAGCTTTAAGTGGTGAAGAGTGAGAGTGTGTGGCATACGTAGAGAGGGAGGAGTTTTCATCTTCTTCATGCTTGGAGTAACCGCAGTGGCTTCACTCTTCTCCTCCTTGGTAGCTTCTCTCAAGTGCTCTACACAACTCTTCTTTGAGGACTCTTCACCAAGAACCTCTTCCTCTTTCAGAACTACTGTAGTTGGCAATATTGTTCCATAATAACCCCCATTCAGCATTGGTGACTTGATTGGATAGGAGACTTCCTTGTTGATGTTGTGTAGAACCACCTTCTTGTTTGGAAAGTCTATGCAAGCCCCTACAGTAGCAAGGAAGGGCGTGCCTAAGAGCAAAGGCATTCTCCTCTTGCTTGCCATATCAAGAACAATAAGGTCTATGGGGATGGTGCAATCTCCAACCTTCAAAGGGAAGTCGTTAATGAGACCAATAGGCTTAGTTGAAGAGGAATCTCCAAATATGAGGGAGGAGTTATTTGGCTCCATTCCTTTGATCTTCAAGCTCTGCACCATCTCCAAAGAGATTACATTCACACAAGCTCCACTATCCACAAGAGCATCATCAACTTTGAAATCACCAAGGAAACAAGGCAATATGAACTTCCCTTGGTCTTCTAGCTTGGGTAGAGACTTAGGTGGAGGTTTAGAATCCAGCAAAGAGGACAAGAGGGCAAGAAGCTCTGTCACTTGTTCCTTGTTGGCTATGATGTCTTTTATTAGCACCAGCTGGTCACAAGCTTCTTGCATATTGGAAATCTTTGGGAGCTGGACTCCAATATCACTCAACTCTTTTCTAAACTTGGAGATCACTTTCTTTTGAGCTTTGGTGATGATCCTCTTTGGGAAAGGGAGCTTATCATAAGGAGATAGCTCAACCTCCTTGTCTTCTTCAAGCTTGACCTCTTTCAACTCTTGGACAGCTTCTTGACCAACCAAAACCTTAGCATTGTCTGCAGCTTGTGTCACAATCTTTGCCTCAGTTTGGAGTTTATCACTGTCTATGACCTTAGCTTTAGCCTTCTTCACAATCTGAACATCAGCCTTGGCTACAACCTTGTTCTCATCCTGCACAAGCTCAGAGCCATATAACAGTTTTTCAATCTCATCTACCTCTCTTTTATGATCAGTCAAGACCATCTCAGGGGCAGTAGGGAAGAGGACAACATTGCAATGGTCTTTCCCTGGTCTATGAGAGGTTGATGTCATTGAAGAAAACTGGTTCTCCAAGGCTTTGAACTTGTTGTTTAGCTCCCCATAAGCTCCATCAATCTTGGTGTGTAAGTTCCTCAGCTCAATGCCAATACTCTTTTCTTGTCTGTCCATGTTTTTGTTCTGTTTGGTCTGGTTCTCAAGGATTTGTCTTAGAATAGCATCAGAACTATTCTCTTGAGGAGCAGGGGTAGGGGAACTTGATTGCCCTTGAGGGGAATGGTTTCCTTGGTAGCCTTGCTTGGGTTGGTAACCTCCTTGTTGGTTGGTGTAAGGCTGCTTCTGGTAGTTAATTTGGTTGTGAATGTTGGGCTCTTTCCTATACCAAGACCCATTAGCACTGATGAAACAGAGTTCTTCATGACCTTCAATACCATCAACTTCATCAACAGATTTGACTTGCTCTTTTTTTGTTTCTAGCTGAAAGTAGCAAGTCAATTTTCTCTTCTAAGGACTTCAGCTCTTTCTTGGTCTCTTTAGACTCTCCACCTCCTCTGTTGCTTCTATAATACTCATCATTGTAGATAGAATCACTCTTGGCCATGTTCTCAACCAACTGTAAACCTTCAGCTTCAGTCCTCCCCATAAAGAACCCATTGCTAGCTGTATCAAGTTGAGTTCTGAACTTGGGAAGGGCACCTCTGTAGAAAGTGCTCAACAAGCTCTCTTGGCTGAATCCATGGTGAGGGCACTGAATGGTGTAGCTTTGAAATCTCTCCCATGCCTCCCCAAAGCTCTCAAGGTTCCTTTGTGTGAATCCGGAAATCTCATTCCTTAGCTTTGCAGTCCTTGAGGTTGAGAAGAACTTTGTGAGAAAGGCTTCTTTGCATTCATCCCAAGTGGTGATAGAGTCTCTGGACAAGCTCTTCATCCAAGTATGAGCTTTGTCCCCCAATGAGAATGGGAACAATCTCAGCTTGAATGCATCTTCAGATACACCATTGATCTTGGTTGTGGAGCACAACTGGTCAAAGTTGTCTAGGTGGTCTAGAGGATCCTCCAAGGGAAGACCATGGTACTTTTTACTTTGGATCATGTTTATCAAGCTTGACTTGATCTCAAAGTTGTTGGTCTCCACAGCAGGAGCTCTGATACCAGCCCTATGACCATGGATGTTTGGTTGGTCATGAGTGCCAATAACTCTAGCCTGGCGCTGTGGGTGTTGTGGCCTTAGGTTTCCAGCTCCTTGGCCATCAGCAGCCTCTGGTTGAGGCAGACTCTGGTTTCTTTCCATCTCTATCCCCAATCTATCAAGATGGGCTAGCCTTTCTTCTTCTCTCCTCCTTCTCAACAACTCTCTCTCTAAGGCTTGTGGCTCTTCAACTTCAGGAACAAGGTTTGCAGCTCCTCTGCTCCTTAAGTTCATACACCTATCAACAAAGAAAGAGAGATAAAGAGGAAAAGTTTGGTAACTTGAAAAAGTAAAATGATTTAGTCTCAAGCAATGACTAAATCTCAATGTCAAAAACAAACTCAGAATTGGCAACGGCGCCAAATTTGATAAGGAGATTTTAGTCCCTTATGTTCAAATCAATGTACTAGGGTAAGTAGAGTGTCAATCCATTTATGAGTGTAATGATCAAAGAGAATGCAACTCATGTGCTTAATCTAAATGCAATCAAGAGGGGGTTTTGATATGGTAGCAAGTAACATACAATAAGGAATGCAATGTAATATCTAAAACTATCAATCAATGGATGAGAGATGAGACCAGGGGCAAGGGTATTGACTTTGGGTGAACGAGAATCCAAACTAGAATGTTAAGTTAAGCAATCAACTAGTCTTATAGGTCTAGACACTTCAATAGACAAACTCTTTCTCAAGAAGGATGCCCTTTTGCTTTCAAGCTTTAGGCATCAAATCTCTTTGGCCTAATTCAATCAAACAAACGTTAGGATTAAGTCTACTAACCATCTAAGCATCCCTAGCATCAAGTCTCCTTGGCTAAGCAAACAAAAAGCATAAATACTTTGGTTCAGACATTTTCACAAACACCTTGTGGGCATGAAATGTCTAGGGTTCTAATCTAGTGTTATAAGTACTAAACTAGCATTAAACTCAAGTATTATGCATCAGACATCATGGATCTAACAAATAACAACCTAGATCTTCATCAAATCACCCTAATCACCCAAGCCCCAAATCTCAAAAGATGTCTACTCACTAATCATCATTCTTAATCTTAAACTCATGAGAGATTCAAGACTAATAATGATTAAAGATGAATAAGACTCAAATTACTCAAGAAAGAAAGATAGAATTCCAAGTTTGTGTTCTTAGATGATAAAACAAAGATTAGACTCTCCAAAATGAGATTACAAGAGTATTTATAGTAGCTTAAAAACCTAAAAATCATAAAGTAAAATGACCAAAAGGTCCTTAGGAATGACTGATTTTCGACCAAACAAAAGTCAATACCCGGGTAGCCTAACCCGGGTACTTCACCCCGGGTGGATCCTCCAGTTCTTCTTCAAGTTTAGGCGAGCGGGCCAGCTAACCCGGGTGGCACGACCCGGGTGACTCGACCAGCTTCTCTTCACGCCTAGGCGAGCGGATAAGCTAACCCGGGTGCCTCAACCCGGGTATCTTGATATGTCTTCAGTGATTTGATCATAACTCCTCCAATATAACTCCAAATGACTTGAAACCACTTCCATTGGAAAGCTAACTCAATTTCCCATGTCTTTCCAGAACTTTAGCAACAAAAGACATTTTTTTGGGCCTCCATATGTGTTAATCTTTTACCCCTTTTTGGTTCACAATGTTCCCAAACACCCCCAATCACTCCATGGCACACTCCAATACCTGATTAGAACAAATGAATGCAATATGGTCCTAAAGATGTCTAATTCCTAGTCTATATGATAGAAATGCACAAGATATGAAGGCTAAATCTATGAAAATATGCCTCATATCAGGACCCAAAGTGCCTACTCCTTGGGACAGATGAGATCAGTTTCACAGCCAAGGAACAGGAGAGGGTCCTGACTCCTCATCACGATGCCCTGGTCATCTCCCTCATCATAGAAAAATGCTTAGTGAGACGAATCCTGATAGACAACGGCAGCTGCGGCAGCATCATCTTCCTCCCAGCTTGCACCGATCTAGGGTTGGAGGAAAAAGCGCTAACAAGAAAGGTTACTCCGCTTATAGGCTTCACCAGAGAGGTAAAGAACACCTTGGGAGAGGTAATCCTCCCAGTATACGCCGAAAGAGTAAACCAACCAACGAAGTTCCTCGTTGTTGACTGCCCATCCTCTTAAAACATGATATTGGGCCGGCACTAGATCCACGATATGGGGGCCGTACCTTCAACTCTCCATCAGTCCATCAAATTTCTGACCCCCTGGGGCATCAGGATAATCAAAGGAGATCAAGAGAATGCCTGGGCCTGCTACCAAACTACATTGAAAGGGAAAAGTCCGGTCTTATAGCAATTACCGAAAGGCCCTCCGGCCTTGCATACGGAGGAGCCCGAAGTAATCGACTTCAAGCTTCCCACAGGGTTAAGGCGAAGATTAATCGACTTCCTTCGCTCCNGCCTGCTACCAAACTACATTGAAAGGGAAAAGTCCGGTCTTATAGCAATTACCGAAAGGCCCTCCGGCCTTGCATACGGAGGAGCCCGAAGTAATCGACTTCAAGCTTCCCACAGGGTTAAGGCGAAGATTAATCGACTTCCTTCGCTCCAATTCCGACTGTTTCGCCTGGTGTCATGAGGATGTGCCCGGGATCGACTGGAGACCATCATGCACAAGCTGCAGGTGGACCCTCAAATCACCCATGTACGACAGAAAAGGAGGAAATTCGCCCCCGAAAGGGATGAAATAATCAATAAAGTGGTCAAGAACCTGCTCACTACTGGATTCATAAGAGAAGTCCAGTACCCCGAATGGTTGGCTAACGTGATCGTGGTCAGGAAGAAGAATGGGAAGTGGAGGGTCTGCATAGATTTCACGGACCTCAACAAATCATGCCCCAAGGATCCTTTTCCCTTACCTCAGATCGACAAGCTCGTCGACGCCACTGCGGGCCATCAGCTCATGAGTTTCATGGATGCCTTCTCAGACTACAACCAAATCCTCATGCAACCAGACGACCAGGAAAATACTTCCTTCATGACCCCAAGGGGCATCTACTGCTACAAGGTCATGCCTTTCGGCCTGAAATATGCCTTACTACACCTCCTCTCCTCTCAAAACCTCTAGTGGCCCACCTAAAAGGGGCAGAATACGGTCTCGATGACAACGGGCCTCCGGGCCCCAAATGTTCAAAATTCTGAATTTTACATTTTTATAGGATCTCGATAGTGGCCCAAGTGGCAGAATGCGAATCCTTACCCGAGAACGGTAGTGGCCCACCTAAGGGGGCCAGAATACAATCCAACAAGCCTCCGGCCCTGAATGTTCAAAATCCCAAATTTTACATTCTCACTTGAGATCGGTAGTGGCCTACCCAAGGGAGGCAGAATACGATCTCAAAATAAAGACCTCAGGGTCCGACCCCAAGGTCCCCGATGTTCAAAATCCCGAATTTTACATCTACTATCTACTCACCTCCGGGTCCAGGTCAAGCACGTTAGAGCTACTCAGAAAACATCAGGGTTCCGAACAATTTCCCTTGTATTTTAGGACAGACTCCGGGTCCCGAGCAACTGACTTAAACTTTTAAAGTCCAGTACTTAGCCTCAGGGTTAAAGAACGAGCTTCTGAGTTCTAGTGTTCAAAATTCTGAATTTTACACTTCTGGCCCCCGGGCCCAGCCATAGACCTCCGGGTCCAACATATCCTTGGGCCGGAGCACCGAGCCTCCAGGTTCAATCAGAATCCCCGGGCTAGACGACGAGCCCGTCAAATCAGAACCACGAGTTCATGCTTCGACGGAGAAACCTCCTACCTCCACATCTGAGTGGAAGAATGCAGGGCCCAACCGGAAATCTCAGGATCCACGCCAGGCCCTAAGGATCTTCTCCTCCACAAGCCTAGAATATCCTAACGTTTGGCAGAACATATTTGATGAGTTATATGAAGCATCTAAGCTAAAAATTTCAATCAACAGCAAAAGCAATGATCCACTGAAAGAAAGAGTTTTAAGAATACGGGCCTCAAGGGGCCATAAGGGTTTTACAAAAAAACAAAAAGGTCACGGAGGCTCAACACCAAGTTTTAAAACCCCGAAGGGCACAGCATAGCAAAACCCAAACAAAGGGCAAAAAGTTCATGTTCTAAAAGATATTCAATCGGAGGAAGAGGCCTTAGGATCATCGGCAGGGGAAGAAGAGGAGGCCTTTGGATCATTGACAGACGCAAGCAAAGGAGTCTCACCCGGAACCGCTGTCTCCCCATTGACAGGCTCATCTTCGAAGGAAGGAGCCGGAAGACCCTGGTAGACCCTGGCGCTTAGCCTCCGCAATCTTCACTTTCTTGTAGCGCTCAAAATCCTATTTTGGCCTCCACTTGTCAGTCTGCCCATTAAGCCAATCTCTTATCAGCTCCCAGCGAGCAGCGATCGTGGCCCCATGAACTGCTACAACCCTCTCATCATCAAAGTCATCCTTCTCGGATTTCAACCCACATAACTCTTCCTTCAACTCCTCCAACTCCCCTTTAAGAGCAACGTTCTCAGCCACGGCTAGGATTTCCGCATCCTCTTGCTTCTTCAGCTTAAGCTGAAAAGACTTGATCTCCTTCTCCCGAGCCAAGCTACGATTCTCCTCATCACAGAGTTTAGAAACTAAGGCTTCCCTTGAAATGAAGTAGATGGGATGCCACCTACAAAAAGTGTCGTCATAAAAATCTAGCACGCAAACATTGTATACAACAGGGGGAAGTTACACACCTAGAGGAGATCACATTGAAGGAGTGTAATGGACTTCGAGAGGTCCCACACAGGAAGGTAGCACAGAATTATAGGGAATACCTTTTCATTGAGATCAGTCAGAGCTACGGCCAGTTCGTCGGGAGCCGCACGAGAAGCTCCCGGATAGTCCCCGTGTCTTTAGCTTTCTTCTTGGAGATAGTCGGGATCGGACCAGCCGAAGCCTTGCGCTTGCTGGATCTAAGGAACTGAACGTCATCATCTTCCTAAAACACCGGTTTGGATAGTGGTTTCTTGGCAGATAGCTTCTCCATCGCCTTATCAAAAGCTTCCAATGACTTTTCTCCAGTTGACCCCGAAATATTACCTGGAAAAAATCACACTCAGTCTGGTCACAACACATCTCGCCACCACGATAGGTCAACTAGAGTAGAAAGGCTCACAAAACCTACCCCATATACTGCAACGATCTAAGACTTCCTTGCTCACAAAAAACTGACTCTACGACGCTCCTCGGGCAGCTTCAAAACCTGGTCCACTGCTGACTATCCTTCACCTACCAAGGAGTGAGATGTATCTGCGAAATGATAAAAGAAGTCAGCACAGTAATGATGGATTACGAGAAAACTACAGCTACCTACCAACTATATGCCAAACGGAGGAAAAGCCAAGAATACGCATGAACGCGAATTTTTCGGCCCACGACCCACTGAAGACAGGATGGCATTTCTTCTCATTCTTCGAGATCTCTCGTACAAGAGGACTTCGCAGCCGAGGATGGAAGTAGTACCTACCTCCGCCACTATGTAAGGGCGTAACAAAGTAAGAATACAAAACCTCTCACACCCCCAAGATAATGCCCTCAAGCTCACTAAGGTTTTGAATCGCCACATGGGAAGGAACCTGACCCCTAAATCCCGAATCAAAATAAGCTTCATAGATCGGGACCTCGCCAGCTCTGAAATCCGAGACCCTCTCCGAAGAGCTCGGGGTATGAATGATCACCTCCTCAGGGAGACCATACCTCATCCTCCACTCATCGATCTCCTTCTCCCCTATCTTTGAAAGGGGACCAACCGCTAAGGACCTCTCTGCCTTAACACTAACTTCCTCCGCTACGTCTGCGGAGTCAGATCCATGGCTCTCTACGGACAAATCGGCCACATGCAAAGGGGACCCTATCGGTTCTAGGGTTTCTAAACCTCTCCTAGACCTAACTCCTTTTCCTATCAAAGACATATCTAAGTGAAGAGAGAGAAGGGAGAAGATAGCTACCTGTTCCAGAGGGGAAGAAATCTTCGAGGAAAAAGAATCACCACAGTGATCGCCGGAGAAGGAGTAAAGGGAGAAATGGTAAGACGAAGAGATGTGAGAGAGTGTGAAGTAGGAAACCCTAAGAGGTGGCCCTTACACGACTCGGAGATATCGCTACACGCGAAAACAAGCGCCAAAATCACAAAGGCTATGGCCCAAACTCAAAAGCCCATATTCTCCTTCTGAAAACTTCAGCCCGAAGGCCCGAGGCATCGCTTTCTCCGGATCTACGATCCATTCCTTCCTGCCTTCAGTAGCAAGGCTCTAAAACCAAAAGAAACAAGCATCTCTCCGACCAAAAATTGCGACCCTGCGTCATCAAATCCCAAGAGGCTGCGGCCATGAAGATGTCTACAGAACACCATTTTATGGGAAGCTCGACTTACTCCAGGCTCCAAACACGGTTCTGACCTACACGAGGACCAGAAGAATGGGGCATCTCAGAGCGATTTCTTACCTAAGGGGAATCTGCTGAGAAAAAGCGTCTCCGGTCCACCTATACACACTTTATCCCTTGATTCCATCAGTGAAATCAAGGAATAAGGGGCAAACGGTTGGGAAAAAATATCCAGGCACCAGATTCCTTGATAGACCATGATTTTGACCCACTTTTGGTCATATTTTCTATATGTTTTTATTATAATTATCTATGTTCTGGAGTCTATTAGGTATGTTTTCAGGTTCAGGAGCATTTTGTGGTAAAGTGATGATTTAGGTGCCTTTTGGTGCTTAAAGAAGAGTTTTGCAAGATGATTGTGAGGATCCGACATAGGAGAAACATATCGATCGATACACACCCTGTGTAATCGATCGATGACGCTTTTGTAGAAGTTGAAGTCGAGATACTCTATCGATCGATGTACGCAATGTACCATCGATCGATACAGAGTGTGATGAGCAAGATTTATTGGCCAACTTGAAGCCCAAGTTCTCACCAAATTACAAGACTGCCCCTGACGAGTTTTAACCTAATTGTACTCCCTATTTATAGCCTTAAGAGATATGAAGTTTAGAAAAGAACCAAGTTTTGTATTCTATTTTATAGCAATAAAAGCATTTTCTTTTCTTCTTATTCTTTTGCTATGAATCTCTTGGCTATGTCTGAGTAGATTCATATGTTCGATTTGGGATTCAAATAGTTATGAGGGATTAGCCCCAACTATGGATTGTTGAGTTGTTGTTGGTGTCAAAAACCGTAATCTCGAAATCAACGTCTGCGATAATTTCTGAAAAGGGGGGATCATTACTTTCCGCAAAAGTAATTTTATAAAACTCAGAGATCGTTTTATAAAACTCAGAGATCATTTTATAAAACTCGAGAATCGTTTTATAAAACTCGAAGAATCGTTTTATAAAACTCGAGAATCGTTTTATAAAACTCGAGAATCATTTTATAAAACTCGAAGGATCGTTTTATAAAACTCGAGAATCGTTTTATAAAACTCGAAGAATCGTTTTATAAAACTCGAGAATCATTTTATAAAACTCGAAGAATCGTTTTATAAAACTCGAGAATCGTTTTATAAAACTCGAGGAATCGTTTTATAAAACTCGAAGAAAAGTTTTACGAAACCGCAAAAAACCGAAACAGCCGTAAAACGTGAACTAGTCAAGACTAGTTCGCCCATGGGCGAACTAAGCCGGCCCGGTTTAGTTCGCCAATGGGCGAACTAGGAGTCACTCAACTAGTTCGCCCATCGGCGAACTAAGCCGGCCCGGCTTAGTTCGCCGATGGGCGAACTAAGAGTCACTCAACTAGTTCGCCCATCGGCGAACTAAGCCGGCCCAGCTTAGTTCGCCGAAGGGCGAACTAGGAGTCCATCAACTAGTTCGCCCATCGGCGAACTAAGCCGGCCCGGCTTAGTTCGCCGATGGGTGAACTAACAGACACTCAACTAGTTTGCCCATCGGCGAACTAAGTCGGCCCGGCTTAGTTCGCCGATGGGCGAACTAAAGACTTCCCGGATATCCCGCACCTCGATCTCCCGCATTCCCGATTCGAAACTTACGACACGGTCGCGTTCTGAACCACGGCCGGAACATCTCCCATTCCATTTTGATCCGACTTATCGTTCGAGTTTTACAATAAAAACCGTAAAACTTTGTTTTCTCGATAAAGAACTCGAAGAAATCGTATAAAACGGCAACGGTTAAACGAAACACCGAACATTGCCTAAACGATACGATTTATTCGAGATTTCTCGTTGAAATCATAAAAAACGCGTTTGTAACAAAAAACGTCGAGTAAATCATAAAAAACGTATTTTTAATAAAAAGTCAAGTAAATCGTAAAACCTTACGATTAACTCGAGGAATTTATTAAAAACGATGTCAGATCAGGAAACGATCCCGTAAAAGTCGGAAAATGGATTTATCGCAAAACGGCCCGGAAGGACCTAAAACGCGATAAAAACCCATCTCGCGATCTTAACGGAATCTACCCCGAAGATTCGATAACGTTTTGACGGTTTACTCGCAGAAGGAAAATAAAAGGCAAGTTTGAAGATAAATAGAAGATTTCCGCGGAAGAAAAGGAAGGATCGAGAAAAATGGAAGATTCCCGAAATACTCAAATCCGACAAAATGGAAAGATCGAACCGTCAAGGCAAGGAGTATATAAACCAGAGGCGTAGGGCAGAAGGAGGAGACGAAAATCAGACCTAAAAAGACGGCTGCTAGCTTAGAATTTAGGACTTAGCGTTTCGAATAGCAATCTAGATCCTTAGAACGTTTCGACGTCTAAGTTCTTCAATTCTTTTTGTAACAGTTGTCAATTCTTCATTCAATAAAAGCTTTCATACAAGTTCTTATCTCTTTGTTCTTTATTGTTCATCCATATTCTTTTNTAGAACGTTTCGACGTCTAAGTTCTTCAATTCTTTTTGTAACAGTTGTCAATTCTTCATTCAATAAAAGCTTTCATACAAGTTCTTATCTCTTTGTTCTTTATTGTTCATCCATATTCTTTTAAATTCGTTTGTTTTAGTGATTTCCGCAGAGATCCAGGACCTCGGGAAAATTAGGGTTTCACCCTAAGTTTCCATATGACGGAAAATCGACAGTGTGGATTTTGGTTCCCACAGTTTGGCGCTAGAAGGAGGGGGGGGGGTCGGATTCTCTTACACAATAATCGCTAAAACGAACGAGAAATAACATGCCTAATCTGAACGGCGACGTCATCTCATTCGAGAAAAGAGCAACGATCGATTCGGTCAAACCTCTCAATGATCTTCTCGTTATTGAGCTGGCGTCCAGAATATGGATGTCGCGAGGATATTAGTCGATACCGGAAGCTCGGCTGATATCATCTTCAAAAATACTCTCGAGAGAATGGAAATCGATCTGTCTGAAATTGCGGAAAACGTAAGCCCGCTAGTAGGACTCTCGGGAGAAATCACTATGACCCTCGGAACGATCAACTTGGCAGTTCGCGCTGGGAGTATAGTGAAAAACTTCGAGTTCAAAGTCGTCGATCGACCTATGTCCTACAACGCAATCGTAGGGACACCGTGGTTAAATTCGATGCAGGCGATTCCGTTGACGTACCATATGTGTCTCAAGTTCCCGACTCCGAACGGGATCGAGACTATATGGGGAAATCGACGAACCTCGCAGGTTTGCTACGCCGCAGATTTAAAACGAAAAAATCTGCCGGTCTATCTCTTCCAAAAAGAAAAAGAAGTCGACGTCCCTCGACAACGCCCCAGAGCAAGATAAAACGGAACTCTTCTGGCAGTTGCGAGCGGCCGAGGCTTTGGAAGGTAAGCGCGAGCCAACCAGCGAACCCGTCATCTCGGTATGCATCGACGAGAATTTTCCAGAACGATGTGTCGAAATCGGTGCGAACCTGAGCGAGACCTTAAAAGTCGAACTCCTGACATGCCTAAAACGAAACTCGAACACGTTCGCCTGGACTGCGGAAGATATGCCAGGGATCGACATAAACATCACATGTCATGAACTCAACGTTGACCCGACATCCAAACCCGTCAAACAAAAAAGACAAAAACTGGGGCCGGAACGCGCCGAAGCGGTCAACAGCAAAGTCGACAGACTCCTCAAAGTAGGATCAATCACAGAAGTTCGATATCCTGACTGGCTCGCCAATCCCGTTGTCGTAAAGAAAAAGAACGGAAAATGGCGAGTCTGCGTCGATTTCACCGATCTTAATAAAGCGTGTCCGAAAGATAGTTATCCGCTGCCGCACATTGATCGCTTAGTCGAGGCAACCGCGGGAAACAAACTCTTATCTTTCATGGACGCCTTCTCGGGATACAATCAGATCATGATGAATCCCGACGATCGGGAGAAAAACGCATTCATAGCCGATCGTGGAACCTACTGCTATAAAGTGATGCCTTTCGGTCTAAAGAATGCTGGCGCGACTTACCAACGACTCGTCAACCGAATGTTCTCCGAACAACTCGGAAAAACAATGGAAGTGTACATCGACGATATGCTCGTTAAATCGCTCAAAGAGCAAGACCACGTCATACACCTCCAGGAATGTTTCGAGAGGCTCAACCTTCATAACATGAAGTTGAACCCGGAAAAGTGTCGGTTTGCCGTTGCGTCTGGAGAATTTCTAGGGTACCTCGTCACTTACCGCGGAATCGAGGCTAACCCGAAACAAATCACGGCGCTAATAGAGATGGTCTCTCCCAGGACGAAACTCGAAGTACAAAGACTGACCGGCAGGGTCGCAGCACTTAACCGTTTTATCTCGCGATCAACGGACAAATGTCTACCTTTCTACGAGACATTAAAGGGAAACAAAAAGTTCGAATGGCCAGAGGAATGCGAGAAGGCTTTCCAACAGCTGAAACATTACCTAGCTACCCGACAGTACTCGCGAAACCCATAGAAGGAGAACCATTATTCCTCTATATCGCAGTATCAACGACCGCCGTAAGTGGCGTCCTTATCCGGGAAGAACGCGGCGAACAAAAGCCGATCTTCTACGTAAGTAAGACACTACTGGACGCGGAGACGCGATATCAGATGATGAGAAATTGGCTTTGGCCGTGGTCATGTCCGCAAGGAAACTTAGACCGTATTTCCAATCTCACACCATTGTCGTTCCCACTTCATTCCCTCTCCGCACCATTTTGCACAGTCCCAGCCAATCGGGAAGGTTGGCAAAATGGGCGATCGAGCTGAGCGAGTACGATATTGAATATCGCTCAAAGACTTGCGCGAAATCACAAGTGCTCGCAGACTTCATAGTGGAACTCCCGACAGGAAGTACGTCCAACCAAGAGCCGAACTCGACCTGGATCTTGTACGTTGACGGATCCTCGTCCAAACAAGGTTCTGGGATTGGCATCCGACTTGCATCCCCAACGGGAGAATTATTGGAACAGTCATTCCGATTGATTTTCCACGATTCAAACAACGAAGCCGAGTAAGAGGCCTTGATCGCAGGACTACGATTAGCTCACGGACTTAAGATTCGTAACCTTCACGCGTACTGCGACTCCCAACTAGTGGCTAGCCAATTTAGCGGGGAATACGAAGCAAGGGATGAAAGAATGGAAGCGTATCTGATCTTGGTAAAAGATCTAACTCAGAAGTTCGATCAATTCGCTTTGACTAGAATTCCTCGAGCAGAGAACGCCCAGGCAGACGCTTTGGCCGCCCTAGCATCCAGCTCGGATCCTGTTATGAGCAGGGTAATTCCCGTTGAATTTATCGAACACCCTAGCATCGGACTGCCCATAGTCATAAACCTGATCAACGAACCAGAAGACGATGTGGAGGAAGGCCACCCGGTCGAAGATCAGTCTGATTACGGATTCAATTGTCCGTGGATGGAAACAATCCTCGCATACATAACCAACGGAGAACTTCCGTCAGAAAAATGGGCGGCCCGAAAGATAAAAACCCAGGCCGCACGGTACGTCGTAATGGACGGAGAACTTTACAAATGGAGGCTCTCCGGACCACTGATGACTTGCATGCAAGGGGAGAAAGCGCATTCCGGATCTTCCGGAAACAATTCTGGTGGGAGATCCCTCGCAATAAAAATCAAGCGCCACAGATATTTCTGGCCGACGATGGTAAAAGATTGCAAGGATTTTTCGCGAAAATGCGAGAAATGTCAGCGGCACGCTCCGACTATTCACCAACCCGCCGAGGTCCTTTCATCTATCTCGGCACCATACCCGTTAATGCGGTGGTCGATGGATATAGTCGGGCCAATGCACGCGTCAAAACAAAAACGCTTCCTTCTGGTCCTGACCGATTTCTTCTCTAAATGGGTCGAAGCCGACTCCTACGCAAGCATCAAAGACGCTCAGGTAGAAAGTTTCGTATGGAGGAACATAGTCTGTAGACATGGAGTACCATACGCAGTCGTGACGGATAACGGATCCCAGTTTATCTCGACTAGATTCGAAGCTTTTTGCGAAAAAGGGAAAATACGATTGACAAAATCGACTCCAAGATATCCTCAAGGCAATGGACAAGCCGAAACTATTAATAAAACTATCCTCGACGGTCTCAAGAAACGCCTCGACGCCAAAAAGGGAAAATGGGCCGAAGAACTCGAAGGAGTTTTGTGGTCGCACCGCACAACCCCGAGGCGAGCAACGGGCGAAACTCCTTTCGCCCTCGTATACGGAACGGAATGCATGATTCCCGCAGAAGTCGAATTCCCAGGAGTACGTAGGAGACTGCTCCCAGAAAGAGAAGAGGCAAACAACCTAATGCTTCTCGACGAACTCGACCTGATTAACGAACGGCGGGATCAGGCACTCGTTCGAATTCAAAATTATCAGCAAGCGGCCGCCANATGCATGATTCCCGCAGAAGTCGAATTCCCAGGAGTACGTAGGAGACTGCTCCCAGAAAGAGAAGAGGCAAACAACCTAATGCTTCTCGACGAACTCGACCTGATTAACGAACGGCGGGATCAGGCACTCGTTCGAATTCAAAATTATCAGCAAGCGGCCGCCAAGTACTATAACGCAAACGTACGTAACCGCAGATTCACGAAGGCGAGCTAGTCTTACGAAAAGTCTTCCAGAACACCGCAGAACGAAACGCCGGTAAACTAGGAGCAAACTGGGAAGGACCGTACAAGGTCATAAAAGTAGTCCGACCCGGAGCATACGAAATCACAAACATGCAGGGCATCAAAATTCCCAGATCCTGGAACGCGATGCACCTCAAAAAATACTATCACTAGGCGGCACGCCCGCAGAACACTGAACTACGAGACGGCTTGATCCCCTCGAAAGGGTACGTAGGCATCTTGTCGAAAGATAAGACCAGCTGTCCCCCTCGTTCAAAAAGGGGGGAGTAGGTGAGTATACGTATACTCGTATACTCCCAAAATTTCAAAACTCGAAATTTCTCAAACTTTTTCAGCAAACGCATTGAAAGAAAGAACGAAATTCTGAATATAGCGAGACGTCGCCAATGTTCGGAAAAAACGTTCCTCTCCAAAAAACAATAAACAGTCCGTCCGCGACTATAAAATACGCAAAACTTCTTAATATACGTATCCTTCGCGAAGGCCCAAATTGCGCAAACATCTACCGCTTAAAAATAGTTCGTTGCTGATCACAACGAACTCGCAACAATCTTAAACAAACGTAAGTTATCTCGCAGAGATAGCTCTCGAACACCAGACACAAGGGTAATAGCACTATAAAGGAAATCCAAACTTTTGGTCAGCACTTCCGGGCAACTTAGAAATTGTTCCCGGTGAGATGCTCGGTTCCAACCAGACGAATCGTGTAAGCCGAGAACCTATCGCGGATTCTAAATCGGTATGGAATCAGGTTAAAATCGCAACAGGCAAAACGAAAGCCGACTAGTCATTGCACAACCTTAACCCGAAAGTAAACCTAGGTCTTGCCCTAAACCCAGCACACTGGTCGCTAACGTCTCAAGGCATGAATCGAGATCCTAAAGGCATGTCTGTTCGTCTATATCTAAACGCACACTCGATTTACTAAATATCCTAAAACGAGCAAACGAATAAGGCGATCCACTAAGGGAACGGAATGCGAGACGACAACTCGCGGACCTCCCACAATATCGACTCAAATCAGAAGGTTCAAATAAAACCGATTATCCATTACGAAAATAAAAATTTGCCAAAGCAACATGGGATTCAAAGCCATAGAAGGCCAGTCCCAAACAAGTACAAAAGCCGCACTCGGCCAAATACATAAAAATCTAATTTTTTAAAAAAGTCTCATAAGAGACTACAACATCAAGCATTCTCCGCATACGGAGCCTCATCTTCATCCATCGCATTACCTTTACCTTCGACAGCAACCTCCGGGTCGTCACCCTTATCCGCATCAGGCTGAGGTACGTCTTCAGCAGCGAGAATCGGATCGGAATCGCTCCCCTCGACATGAATAGACCTTTCTGTCACACGGACAGCTGATTCCTCAAAACTCTTCATCTTGCGCTGAAGTCTGCGCAACTCTGAAGCCTTGGACTTCTTTTCAGCCTTCGCTTTGATCAGGGAAACCGCGGTCTTTCCAAGGTCACGCTCCAGGTCGCTAATCCGAGCTTCGAGTCGAGACACTTCCGCGGAACGCACTTCTTCTATCGATTTCAGTTTCCCTTCGGGCTGAGCCGACCTCTCCTGCGACTCGGCTAACTCTTTAAAAACGTATGATTGCGAACCCGTACCTTGGCGCGTTGCTGCGACATCGATATCATGCTCGGTGTCTTGCTAGACGAAGCCCCGGTCTCGGAACCCTTCACGGCTCTCTTTCTCGCAGGAGCATCAGGGTTCAGACGAGTTCTCTTGCGGCCTTTCGCTGAAGCAGGCAGCGTCGCGCTAAGCGCCGGAAGTCCCAAGACAATCACCCTCTTAGCCGGAGCAGGAGGTCCCAGAATCGTAACTGGATCAACCGCAGTAGGAGCTGCAACCGGTTCAACGGCGGCAGGAGTCGTAACTGATTCAACGGCGGTAAGAGCCACGACCGGTTTGATCACGGCTGGAGACACGACTGGCTCTATCATGGTGGGGGCTACAGCTAGTCCGACCTCAGCAGAAACAGTGACGTTTTCGGCTGCAAGGAGGGGCGAAACAGCAGGCGCACCCGACGGTTCAATGGCAACGCCCGCCGAGGAGCCCACTACCGCATCCGCCGTTTCGTCCAAAATAGCCCTGACTTCTCTTGCAAGGACNTCACGGCTGGAGACACGACTGGCTCTATCATGGTGGGGGCTACAGCTAGTCCGACCTCAGCAGAAACAGTGACGTTTTCGGCTGCAAGGAGGGGCGAAACAGCAGGCGCACCCGACGGTTCAATGGCAACGCCCGCCGAGGAGCCCACTACCGCATCCGCCGTTTCGTCCAAAATAGCCCTGACTTCTCTTGCAAGGACAGATGAATCCACTGGGGGTACGTTGCTCGACACGGCTTCTTCCTCAGCATCGCTACGATCCATCTCTTCTTGAAACAAGAGAAACTCGTAAATCCGAGCATCCTGCGGATATGCCGGAGGATTGTCACCGGATGGGACCTCACAGTTTTGCTGATCATCTTGGGAAGAAGACATCTTAAGAATTTTTCTAGAGAGAAGTTGGAGAGAAACTTGAAAGGTGGAAGATATGAGAAGTAATGATCCAATCCTTATAGAAAAAGGAGAGCTCTCCCTTGTAATAAGACGAATCTCAGCAGTAGATTCCGATTAAAATCTAACTCCATCCGACCGCAAAATTTCCTCAAGAAATTGCGGATTGGGGGGCTAACTGTTGGTGTCAAAAACCGTAATCTCGAAATCAACGTCTGCGATAATTTCTGAAAAAGGGGGATCATTACTTTCCGCAAAAGTAATTTTATAAAACTCAGTTCGTTTTATAAAACTCAGAGATCGTTTTATAAAACTCGAGAATCGTTTTATAAAACTCGAAGAATCGTTTTATAAAACTCGAGAATCGTTTTATAAAACTCGAGAATCATTTTATAAAACTCGAAGAATCGTTTTATAAAACTCGAGAATCGTTTTATAAAACTCGAAGAATCATTTTATAAAACTCGAGAATCGTTTTATAAAACTCAAAGAATCGTTTTATCAAACTCGAGAATCGTTTTATAAAACTCGAAGAAACGTTTTATAAAACTCGAAGAATCGTTTTACGAAACCGCAAAAAACCGAAACAGCCGTAAAACGCAAACTAGTCACGACTAGTTCGCCCATGGGCGAACTAGGAAACACTCCACTAGTTCGCCCATCGGCGAACTAAGCCGAACTGGGCGAACTAAGAGTCACTCAACTAGTTCGCCGATGGGCGAACTAAAGACTTCCCGGATATCCCGCGCCTCGATCTCCCGCATTCCCGATTCAAAACTTACGACACGGTCGCGTTCTGAACCACGGCCGGAACATCTCCCATTCCATCTTGATCTGACTTATCGTTCGAGTTTTACAATAAAAACCGTAAAACTTCGTTTTCTCGATAAAGAACTCGAAGAAATCCTATAAAACGGCAACGGTTAAACGAAACACCGAACATTGCCTAAACGATACGATTTATTCGAGATTTCTCGTTGAAATCATAAAAACGCGTTTGTAACAAAAAACGTCGAGTAAATCATTAAAAACGTATTTTTAATAAAAAGTCGAGTAAATCGTAAAACCTTATGATTAACTCGAGGAATTTATTAAAAATGATGTCAGATCAGGAAACGATCCGGTAAAATTCGGAAAACGGATTTATCGCAAAACGGCCCGGAAGGACCTAAAACGCGATAAAAACCCATCTCGCGATCTTAACGGAATCTAACCCGAAGATTCGATAATGTTTTGAAGGTTTACTCGCAGAAGGAAAATAAAAGGCAAGTTTGAAGATAAATAGAAGATTTCCGCGGAAGAAAAGGAAGGATCGAGAAAAATGGAAGATTCCCGAAATACTCAAATCCGACAAAATGGAAAGATCGAACCGTCTAGGCAAGGAGTATATAAACCAGAGGCGTAGGGCAGAAGAAGGGGACGAATATCAGACCTAAAAAGACGGCTGCTAGCTTAGAATTTAGGACTTAGCGTTTCGAATAGCAATCTAGATCCTTAGAACGTTTCGACGTCTAAGTTCTTCAATTCTTTTTGTAACAGTTGTCAATTCTTCATTCAATAAAAGATTTCATACAAGTTCTTATCTCTTTGTTCTTTATTGTTCATCCATATTCTTTTAAATTCGTTTGTTTTAGTGATTTCCGCAGAGATCCAGGACCTCGGGAAAATTAGGGTTTCACCCTAAGTTTCCATATTTGACGGAAAATCGACAGTGTGGATTTCGGTTCCCACAGTTGTTATATTCATTATCCAAATGAACCCTAATGCTTACTCTAGAATTGCTACCTAGAGTATTGATTATGGAGTGACTAATCTAATAGTCATCTTCCTGAAATCATTTGGCTAAACCCAGACTCTATTAAGGCACGATGCGACAGCCGGTCTGATAGAAATTCTCGGGTGAACAAAGTTCGATCCGATCTGATACTTAATATCGATCGATACTCCTTTAAGGTTATCGATCGACAACAGCTTATATCGATCGACACTGCGATAGCAACATCGATCGATGCAGTCGGCAATCAGATCAATGGACGAGTCTAATTAGCGACAACTATAGATTTGTCTAAGGATTGAAGTTCTCATATATTTGCAAGCAATTCGTTAAGACATCCATAGATTTATAATCCTGATTTTCTGAATCGTAACCTTGAATCTAACTATTTCTTTTTATTGTTTTCAAAACCCAAAACCTATTTTCCTTAGCAACTTAACATTGCTACCTATTTTATTTACTGTTTTAAACCTTTTTCAACCTAGCTTAATCACTTAGGATTTTATCTTTTGTGTCTCTAGTTCCTTGTGGATTCGATCCCTAAGTACTACGATTGAACCACTTATTTGAGAGAGTAAAATCACTCCTTAGGGTAATTTGAGTGATATCAAATTTGGCGCCGTTGCCGGGGAACTAAGATCACTATTAGATTTAATCTGATTCAGTCTAGGTTATTTGTTATTTTATTTTATTTTTTCATCTTTTGACACAAAATCTTTTTCTTTTTCTTTTTGTCTCTTTCAGGTACATGCCCAGCAGTACCAGAAGCAACAAGAATAAGAAACTTTTGTACTCAAAAGATCCCAACAACCTAGAGCGTAGCATCCGCAAGGACATACGCTCCGCATCGATCGATACCAATACCATCGTATCGACCGATACGCCCTTTCCACCGACGATCAACAACCGTTCGTCACACGATACCTTCACCACCTCATCGATCGACATCAACAACCGTTCCTTGACCGATACCCTTCACTTGACATCGATCGATACACCACATCTGACATTGATCGATACTAACCGGCGAGACATGGTAGCGCCTATGATTCTCATACCCGATGATAATGGAGACCTGCGTGATCAAGACGGTCACCTGCAAAATGCAGCAGGTCAGAAGCTGAATGATCAGAAGGAGATCATTACTGAAGAAGAAACTGCACCTACATGCATCATTCAACCTGTAGAAGAGACCAGAACTTTGACTGACTTCAACCACCCCGATCAGTTCTATTCAAACCGATCAGCCATCCTACCTCCTGCTATTCAGAGAGGAGATTTTGAGCTCAAGCCGCAGTACTACACACTTGTGGGTCAAATCTCTTTTTGTGGTTTGCCCCATGAGCATCCTATGGACCATTTGGAGAGGTTCGAGGATCTTGTCACCCTAGTCAAAGCAAAAGGAGTCCCTCAAGACTATCTTTTCTGCAAGCTTTTCAAGTACTCTCTATCTGGAGAAGCTTTGCAGTGGCTAAGACAACTACCACCAGGTTCCCTTACCACCTGGAATGATATCAAGCA
>CAKOAT010132266.1:65888-79108 GCA_932364175.1 Eruca vesicaria subsp. sativa
ATTTTGACCCACTTTTGGTCATATTTTCTATATGTTTTTATTATAATTATCTATGTTTTGGAGTCTATTAGGTATGTTTTCAGGTTCAGGAGCATTTTGTGGTAAAGTGATGATTTAGGTGCCTTTTGGTGCTTAAAGAAGAGTTTTCCAAGATGATTGTGAGGATCCGACATAGGAGACACATATCGATCGATACACATCCTGTGTAATCGATCGATGACGCTTCCGTAGAAGTTGAAGTCGAGATACTCCATCGATCGATGTATGCAATTTACCATCGATCAATACAGAGCGTGATGAGCAAGATTTATTTGGCCAACTTAAAGCCCAAGTTCTCACCAAATTACAAGACTGCCCCTGACGAGTTTTTAACCTAATTGTACTCCCTATTTAGCCTTAAGAGATATGAAGTTTTAGAAAAGAACCAAGTTTTGTATTCTATTTTATAGCAATAAAAGCATTTTCTTTTCTTCTTATTCTTTTGCTATGAATCTCTTGGCTATGTCTGAGTAGATTCATATGTTTGATTTGGGGTTCAAATAGTTATGAGGGATTAGCCCCAACTATGGATTGTTGAGTTGTTATATTCATTATCCAAATGAACCCTAATGCTTACTCTAGACTTGCTACCTAGAGTATTAATTATGGAGTGACTAATCTAATTGTCATCTTCCTGAAATCATTTGGCTAAACCAAGACTCTATTAAGGCACGATGCGATAGCCGGTCTGATAGAAATTCTCGGGTGAACAAAGTTCGATCCGATCTGATACTTAATATCGATCGATACTCCTTTAGGGGTATCGATCGACGACAGCTTATATCGATAGACACTGCGATAGCAACATCGATCGATGCAGTCGGCAATCAGATCAATGGACGAGTCTAACTAGCGACAGATATAGATTTGTCTAAGAATTGAAGTTCTCATATATTTGCAAGCAATTCGTTAAGACGTCCATAGATTTATAATCCTGATTTTCTGAATAGTAACCTTGAATCTAACCATTTCTTTTTATTGTTTTCAAAACCCAAAACCTATTTTCCTTAGCAACTTACCATTGCTACCTATTTTATTTACTGTTTTAAACCTTTTCAACCTAGCTTAATCACTCAGAATTTATCTTTTGTGTCTCTAGTTCCTTGTGGATTCGATCCCTAAGGACAACGATTGAACCTCTTATTTGAGAGAGTAAAATCACTCCTTAGGGTAATTTGAGTGATATCAAATTTGGCGCTGTTGCCGGGGAACTAAGATCACTATTAGATTTAATCTGATTCAGTCTAGGTTATTTGTTATTTTATTTTCTTTTTTCATCTTTTGACACAAAATCATTTTCTTTTTCTTTTTGTACTCAAAAGATCCCAACAACCTAGAGCGTAGCATCCGCAATGACATACGCTCCGCATCGATCGATACCAATACCATCGTATCGACCGATACACCCTTTCCACCGACGATCAACAACCGTTCTTCAACCGATACCTTCACCACCTCATCGATCGACATCAACAACCGTTCCTCGACCGATACCCTTCACTTGACATCGATCGATACACCACATCTGACATTGATCGATACTAACCGGCGAGACATGGTAGCGCCTATGATTCTCATACCCGATGAGAATGGAGACCTGCGTGATCAAGACGGTCACCTGCAAAATGCAGCCGGTCAGAAGATGAATGATCAGAAGGAGATCATTACTGAAGAAGAAACTGCACCTACATGCATCATTCAACCTGTAGAAGAGACCAGAACTTTGGCTGACTTCAACCGCCCCGATCAGTTCTATTCAAACCGATCAGCCATCCTACCTCCTGCTATTCAGAGAGGAGATTTTGAGCTCAAACCGCAGTACTACACACTTGTGGGTCAAATCCCTTTTTGTGGTTTGCCCCATGAGCATCCTATGGACCATTTGGAGAGGTTCGAGGATCTTGTCACCCTAGTCAAAGCAAAAGGAGTCCCTCAAGACTATCTTTTCTGCAAGCTTTTCAAGTACTCTCTATCTGGAGAAGCTTTGCAGTGGCTAAGACAACTACCACCAGNAGGAGTCCCTCAAGACTATCTTTTCTGCAAGCTTTTCAAGTACTCTCTATCTGGAGAAGCTTTGCAGTGGCTAAGACAACTACCACCAGGTTCCCTTACCACCTGGAATGATATCAAGCACGCCTTCCTGCGTAATTTCTTTGATGATTCACGCGCTGAAGACTGGAGGAAGAAGATTGCTACATTCACCCAAGCCCCTTAATATTCATTCAAGGATACTTGGAACAGATTCAAGTCCTGGCATCGCTGACACACACCTACCAGTATCGATCGATATGAAGTACCCCAACGCCGAGTGCCACTTCCTAAAATCGATAGTGCAGGTCTTGACGCTTTCCGGGAGCAATATTACACCACCAGAAACCCTACAGCAGCCCTCAAATAGAGACCCACAGATATTTTTGAATCCATGGAGATAAAAATGGAAAATATTGGGAGAGTGCTAAGAAAAAGGAAAGAGAAGACACCTAAACCCTATAAAAGAGAAGCTAATGAGAAGGAGTTGTCAAGCTTCAGAAAAAGAGTCCTTAGAATACCTAAAGAGAAACCTTTTGAAGAAGCCTACTTCTCACACAGATTGTGGATGTTCTTCAGAGAAACCAAGGAGACAGAAGAAGACATCAGGAGGATGTTTAACCAAGTCAGAGATAGCCTGAAGCAGAAGATAACACTGAAGAAGAAGAATGATCCAGGGAAGTTCACAATACCTTGCTCCATTAGAGGTGTTGAGTTCCCATGTGCCCTTTGTGACACAGGATATGGAGTTAGCATCTTACCCAAGCTCATGGCAGATCATCTAGGTCTGAAGATAGAGCCTTCTGAAGAAACCTTCATCTTTGTAGATTGTTCTCAGCAAAGCTCTGTAGGCATCGTTCGCAACCTTGAGGTACAGATTGGAGAAACTCTAATTCCTACAGACTTCCATATCCTCTCCAACAAGCTGAACTTCAAGACTTCTCTACTACTTGGAAGAGCCTTCTTAGCCACAGTTGGAGCTGTTTGTGACCTCCAAACCAACAAGCTCTGCCTAACCCTCATCAACCCTTCCATTCACTACGATCCTGTACCAGTAATCAAGTTCCAAAGGCCAGCCAGCTCAACACTCGTAGCCACATGTTTCTGAGCCCACTAATTTGATTCTATGGAAGAGTATGAAACCGAAGAAGCAGTATCGACCGATGACACCACTTCCTCATCGATCGATATCCTTGCAACACCATCGACCGACAGTACTACCCGGTCATCGCTCGATGGAGCCCTCCGACGGACCGAAGCCGAGTTCCCAGAAGCCGATTTCAATGCAGATGATTGGGGAAACGATCACTACTTGCCCGAGCTTGCTAGTATCAATACTCAGGAGGAGTATGATGAAGATTATGAGGAGGAACGAGCTATAGAGTACCGATTTCTTCGNGACGGACCGAAGCCGAGTTCCCAGAAGCCGATTTCAATGCAGATGATTGGGGAAACGATCACTACTTGCCCGAGCTTGCTAGTATCAATACTCAGGAGGAGTATGATGAAGATTATGAGGAGGAACGAGCTATAGAGTACCGATTTCTTCGAGAAGATGAAGAACAACCTCCATTCCCGACCTTCATCCGACTCGCATCAACCGATATGACACCTGGTCCATCGATCGATATGCCCTACCCCAGATCGCGCAAACGACGGTTCGAATCACCAAGCGACGAATTCTACTGCAAACCAGTCTATGTCCCACACGAACCACGAGACGAATATTACTCGATTGGAAGCTGGGCCAGCGGTTATCACGAAAGTTTTGCAGTAGACACATCAACCCTACAAGCCGCGACTCAACCTGCAGATCCCGTATCGCTCGATAAGGAGTACAAGCCATCGACCGACACGCCTTACAAGCCATCGACCGACAAAGACGTTTCTCCATCGATTGATATCAATCATAGACCACCAAACGATCCTGCCACAACACCAACCGAGGTACAAACACCTAAATTTTATTTAAATTCACTAATTCCGGATGAATTTGGTATTTTCAGGGATTCAGATGGTCATGCACATGCTATAGATGGGAGAATCATTCCTATCTCCACAGAAGATGTTGCAGACATACTCCAGAATGCAAATGGACCTATCATCGAAAACGACCCGAACCAGACAAAACGCCCATCGACCGATGCATGGAGACTAGCATCGATCGATACCCACCGAGAGTAAGGGAAGAGAGCTTTCCAAAACGGAGAACGTCGTTTCTTTTGGAAAAAGAACGATGAATATGGAGTCTACAGAGATGAATCTGGCCATGCAAGAGCAGTAAACGAGACATCATCCCTGTCACCAAAGAAGATATGAGGAACTTGCTGAAGAGAGCCTCATTATTGCTCTTGTTTCTGTCTACCAGAGTTTGCTGAAGCCTACACTAAAGGAATTCCAGATGGCAAGCTCTACACACAGAACGAAGTCACCTACATGCTAGATGGCCTCACCAGTGATCACAACTGGAAGATAGCAGGCGCAAAACTTGACCTTGAGGAAAAACTATCAAGACTTCGAAGTGAATTGCTATGGCAGACCAGCCACAATGACTCAGTACGAAAGGAACGAGATTCCCTACAAGAAGAAGTCAAAACTCTGCGCGCACAACTGAAGTCTCAGCCACAGCCATCGACTGATACAGATCCCCCTGCATCGATCGATATACTCGTACATAACCCGATCGAGCACCACTTCCAGAAGCTATCGATCGATGATCAACCCGGTCCATCGATCGATACCCGTGCTCAAGAATTCTGTACCAGGGAAGAACTTGAAGAAACCACAGCACAAATCTACAAATTTATTCAGTTTTTTGAAGACGAAGATTATAGAATCCTGGACGAATACTGGTTTCGCCTACACAGTGATTTCAAAGGTCTGCAATGCACAATGGAAGATATCCAGAAGGAGGTAGAAGATATCCAAAGACAGCTCGCAAGCCGACCTGACCCATCCCCATCGATCGATGAAGAACCCAACGCATCGATCGATATGCAACCTCCAGCCTCCACCGACGATCCAACACACCATGCCATCATGCAGCGCACAACAGAACACATCTACAGCATGATTGGCAACCATCAGTAATGCCTTGCCAACTTAGAAGGATTGTTAGAAAGGATCCAAGCAGAAGTTTATGGTTTGAAGACTAGCATGACCAGAAGTGAGAAGGCCACAAGAAGCTTTCTAACCTCTTGGTTTGATGAAACACAAGAAAAGGAGGACACTTGTTTACTAACAAGTACCTGTAACCCACCTCACTAGCAACCATACTTCCATAGTCAAGCTAAACTGACTTTAAATAAGCGCTGAGTGGGAGGCAACCCACTGTTAGGTATTTTACTTACTTATTTTATTTTATTTTTATTAACTAGTTTCGTTTTTATATGTTTTTAGGAAGATAGACACACGATCCATACCTATCGACCGATACAAACCAGTCGATATCGCTCGACACAGACAACCACGCATCGATCGACGATGGCGACTCACCATCGATCGATACCCATATCGGTCAGGTATATCGTTTCCAATTTTTGATATCAGTTACACCTATTTAATTTTTCTTATGCTCTAACACCGACTAATTATACACTGAGGACAGTGTATGGTTTAAGTCTGGGGGGAGTTGATTACTGATGCTACTTTACCTCTTTTTGATCTTTTTGATAAAACTTTCAAAAATTTGTTTTATTGAGTCAAGAAAGGGAAAAATTTTCAAAATCTTACTTTTTATCTTACCACTCTTTAGCACCATTTTTAGATTTATTGATTGCAGAAAGTACTATAGATGCTAAAGTGGATCACCGATCACCTATGTCAACACTTTCATGATTGTTTGGAAGAACCAAAGGTGATATCCAACCTAACCTGACATCTATTGCTTGTCTTGGGGCTTGGTATACAAGGGATCGGAATCCTCTTGCAAGTCTGGAAGGTAAAAATTTCAAAAAAATTTGTTTCCTTCTTTCCTTCCTTCGGCATCCCCAGAAAATAAAAGTTTGAGATGATTTCCTGAGAGGCAGAGGGAGAGGTACATTACCTATGACCCCACTATTCTAAATCTAAGGAATGATCACACATTGTGGAAGCGAGGGAGAGGTAAATTACCTATGACCCCACTATTCACCTACACCTTGTCCAAAGAGCTACAAAAAGTAGAAAAGATCAATAAGATGAATATTAGTTGTTCATTGGGATTGATATAAAAGAAAGAAAGAAAGAATTGGGATTCAGAGAAGGGGGATAAAGAAAGAAAGGGAACCAGGATGAGAATGCCTGAAAACTTGTTTGAGTTGAATCCAAGTGTTTCTTTATCGATACTATCAAGGTAAAGCCTACACCTTTATTTTTATGCATAAATGAAATCAGTAGAGGGGATAGACAGACAAGGAATGTTTAAGTTAATTGGCTAGATGATTAGGTTGCTAAGCTAGGATATGGTATAATGTACTTCTGTAATTGATAGGAATGAGATGTGGTTGCAACAAAGTAAGAGGTTATGATTGTTAAGTNATTTTGACCCACTTTTGGTCATATTTTCTATATGTTTTTATTATAATTATCTATGTTTTGGAGTCTATTAGGTATGTTTTCAGGTTCAGGAGCATTTTGTGGTAAAGTGATGATTTAGGTGCCTTTTGGTGCTTAAAGAAGAGTTTTCCAAGATGATTGTGAGGATCCGACATAGGAGACACATATCGATCGATACACACCCTGTGTAATCGATCGATGACGCTTCCGTAGAAGTTGAAGTCGAGATACTCCATCGATCGATGTACACAATGTACCATCGATCAATACAGAGCGTGATGAGCAAGATTTATTTGGCCAACTTGAAGCCCAAGTCCTCACCCAATTACAAGACTGCCCCTGACGAGTTTTTAACCTAGTTGTACTCCCTATTTATAGCCTTAAGAGATATGAAGTTTTAGAAAAGAACCAAGTTTTGTATTCTATTTTATAGCAATAAAATCATTTTCTTTTCTTCTTATTCTTTTACTATGAATCTCTTGGCTATGTCTGAGTAGATTCATATGTTAGATTTGGGGTTCAAATAGTTATGAGGGATTAGCCCCAACTATGGATTGTTGAGTTGTTATATTCATTATCCAAATGAACCCTAATGCTTACTCTAGACTTGCTACCTAGAGTATTAATTATGGAGTGACTAATCTAATTGTCATCTTCCTGAAATCATTTGGCTAAACCAAGACTCTATTAAGGAACGATGCGATAGCCGGTCTGATAGAAATTCTCGGGTGAACAAAGTTCGATCCGATCTGATACTTAATATCGATCAATACTCCTTTAGGGTTATCGATCGACGACAGCTTATATCGATCGACACTGCGATAGCAACATCGATCGATGCAGTCAGCAATCAGATCAATGGACGAGTCTAACTAGCGACATATATAGATTTGTCTAAGAATTGAAGTTCTCATATATTTGCAAGCAATTTGTTAAGACGTCCATAGATTTATAATCCTGATTTTCTGAATAGTAACCTTGAATCTAACTATTTCTTTTTATTGTTTTCAAAACCCAAAACCTATTTTCCTTAGCAACTTACCATTGCTACCTATTTTATTTACTGTTTTAAACCTTTTTCAACCTAGCTTAATCACTTAGGATTTTATCTTTTGTGTCTCTAGTTCCTTNTATTTTCCTTAGCAACTTACCATTGCTACCTATTTTATTTACTGTTTTAAACCTTTTTCAACCTAGCTTAATCACTTAGGATTTTATCTTTTGTGTCTCTAGTTCCTTGTGGATTCGATCCCTAAGTACTACGATTGAACCTCTTATTTGAGAGAGTAAAATCACTCCTTAGGGTAATTTGAGTGATATCATTCCTCCATCCCCCCAGCTGGGCACCGGCCTCTTGACCCCGGCTCCAAAGGGACCCAGGGCCCGGATCTTGCCTTCAGGTTCCCCGGGCCTGACCCCTGTTCTAAAACCAACCCTTGAGTAAAATGGAAGTTCTCCGTACATGGAAACTCTCCCATATTCGCCAATACGGAAGAGTTTAACATAATGCGAGCCAACATCTACATCTATATAAGGGGAACCCAAACCCTAGAATAAGGGATCGACACTTAGAGATTGAGAGACTAGATCTAGGCGGTTAGAATTAGGGTTCATACACCAACATTGTAGCCCCCATTCGAAATACCTAAGAATATGTCTCCTTCTCTATTGTTTACTGCCTTGTTCCTCTGTTTTCTCTCTACCTCTCATAAACATACTCGCTTCTCTCCATCTTAACTCGAACCTTCTTGTATTCCGTAGTACTAAAACGACCCTACACAAAAATACCATAACACCTAAAGGAGTTCCTCTCCTACAAGCCTCCAGACTAAGGAAGTCGTGAACCGGCCCACAGAAACAAGGCGCACGTCTCCCCTGCACCAAGACCGAGTTATCCATGTGATCTCCGGAGGCTCACAGATAAGCGGTATAAGCCACGCGGCCGCAAAGCGCATCACCAGAAACGCAAGATATGGTCAAGAGACAAGAGACCCAAAGCGCCTAATCCTTGGGACAGATGAGATCAGTTTCACTGCCAAGGAACAAGAGAGGGTCTTGGTTCCTCATCACGATGCCCTGGTCATCTCCCTCACCGTAGCAAACTTCTTAGTGAAACGGATCCTGATAGACAACGGTAGCTCCGGCAACATCATCTTCCTCCCAGCGTACAACGATCTAGGGATGGAGGAAAAGGCGCTAACAAGGAAGATATCCACTTATAGGCTTCAGCGGAGAGGTAAAGAACACCTTGGGAGAGGTAATCCTTCCAGTAGACGCCAAAGGAGTAAACCAACCAATGAAGTTCCTCGTTGTCGACTGTGCATCCTCCTACAACATGATACAGGGCCGGCCCTGGATCCACGACATGGGGGCCGTACCCTCGACACTCCATCAATCAATCAAATTCCCGACCCCCTGGGGCATCAGGGTAATCAAAGGAGATCAAGAGAATGCCAAGGTCTGTTACCAAACCACACTGAAAGGAAAGAGTCCGGTCTTATAGCAATTATCGAAGGGCCCCCCGGCCTTGCATACGGAGGAGCCCAAGGTAGAAGAGATGGATGAGATACCCCTGGAGAAAGGAGACCCGGGCCGGAAACTGTTGATAGGATCTAAGCATCCCACATGATTAAGACATAGGTTAATCGATTTCCTCCACTCCAACTCCGACTGCTTCGCCTGGTCGCACGAGGACATACATGCGATCGACCCCAAGATTATCATGCACAAGCTGCAGGTAGACCCTCAATTCACCCCTGTGCGACATAAAAGAAGGAAATTCACCCCCGAGAGTGACGAAATAATCAACAAAGAGGTCAAGAACATACTCGACGCTGGATTCATAAGAGAAGTTCAGTACCCTATATGGCTAGCCAACATCGTCGTAATCAGGAAGAAGAATGGGAAATGGAGGGTCTGCATAGATTTCACCGACCTCAACAAATCATGCCCCAAGGATCCTTCTCCCCTACCTCATATTGACAAACTCGTCGACGCCACCGCATGCCACCAGCTCATGGGCTTCATGGATGCCTTCTCAGGCTATAAAAAAATCCGCATGCATCCAGACGACCAAGAAAAGACCTCCTTCATGAACCCAAGGGGCATCTACAGCTACAAGGTCATGCCTTTCGGCCTGAAAAATGCAGGATCAACATACCAGAGGCTCGTAAACATAATGTTTGCCGAACAAATCGGACAAACCATGGAAGTCTAGATAGACGACATGCTGGTCAAGTTTCTCGAGGCAGAAGACCACATCTCCCATCTACAACAAGCCTTCGTCACCCTCAGGAAATACACCATGAAGCTTAACCCTTCAAAGTGTTCATTCGGGGTCAGCTCCGGAAAATTCTTGGGGTACATAGTTACATACATGGGCAACGAGGCCAATCCAGAACAGGTGCGAGCCATCCAAGCGATCTCTTCCCCGCGAAATGTAAAGGAAGTCCAACGACTAACGGGCCGGATGGCCGCATTAAGCAGGTTCATCTCCAGGCTGTCCGACAAATCTCACGCCTTCTTCGAGACCCTGAAAAATCCTAAGGATTTCCAGTGGAGCGATAAGTGCGAACTCACTCTCGACGACCTCAAATCTTACCTCACCACGCCTTTTCTCCTCTCAAAACCTCTAGATGGTGAGATCCTTCTACTCTACCTTTCCGTGTTCGAGCATGCAGTAAGCGGTGTCCTCGTGAGAGAGGAGGGAATGAAGCAACACCCTATCTACTACGTGAGTAAGTCCTTATTGGACGCGGAAACTCACTACAGCCACCTCAAAAAGTTAGCATTAGCATTGGTTACAGCGGCCTGCAAGCTCCGGCCCTACTTTCAGGCCCATCAGATAATGGTAATCACCTCATTCCCCATAAAAGCCGTTCTCCACAAGCCAGAGGTGTCAGGACGCCTCGCAAAGTTTGCAATTGAGCTTGGGGAATATGACATAGTCTTCAAGCCTGCTACGGCCGTCAAATCACAGGTCCTCGCTGACTTCGTCGCTGAATTCTCACCATCCATGCTTTCGGGTCCCGGAGTCAGAAGTTGATTTCCAAGGCCCAACCGGAGGAACGGGAGAATGGACCCTTCACGTCAACGGGTCCAGCAATGTGAGAGGGGCAGGAGTAGGCCTGATCCTAACCTCCCCCACCGGCGAAGCAGCATCAAGAGCGATAAGATGCAACTTCAAAGCTACAAAAAATTAAGCCGAGTATGAGGCTATAATTACGGGCCTCTCACTCGCTAAACAGATGGGAGCAGAAGAGATCCAGGTATTCAGCGACTCCCAACTAATCAACAGCCAGTCCCAAGGTGACTATCAGGCCAAAGACGCCAGTATGATCATATACCTCGCCATAGCAAAGCGACTAATCGAAAGATTCCGGTGCTGTAAGCTTACCTAAGTTCCCCGAGAACAAAACTCACAGGCTCCCTGGCTAATCTAGCGTCCACCCTAGAAACCACTAGCCGGATGAATATTCCCCTACTTGTACTCCAGTGGCCGGTTACAGACCAAGAAGGGGACCCCGAAGAAATCTCTGTCATCGACGAGGGAGAATGTGGCTTTAACTCCAGCGGCCGAAGCTTAGTGCTCAGATCCATGAGAGCCGGCTACTACTGGCCTACGATGGCCAGCGACGCCCTTAGAAAAGCTAAGTATTGCGATCAATGTCAAAGCCACACTCTGATCTCCAACCTCCCTCCGGAGAACCTGAAATCTCTAAGCTCTCCCTGGCCCTTCCGAAAATGGGGCATGGACATCGTCAGGAAATTCCCAATGGCACTGGGCAAAAGGTATTCCTCCTCGTATTAACTGACTACTTTACAAAATGGGTAGAGGCCGAGTCCCTAGCCATGATTACTACAGAGAAAATTGATATACCATGATTTTGACCCACTTTTAGCCATGGTATTGATATGTTTTTATAAGTTATATATATGTCTGGGAGTCTATTAGGTATGTTTTCAGGTTCAGGAGCATTTTGGAGTAAAGTGATGATTTAGGTGCCCTTATGGAGCTTAAAGGAGAGTTTTCAGAGATGACTATGAAGATCAACAACAAGGATACATATCGATCGATACACATCATGTGTAATCGATCGATGACGCTTCTATAAAAGATGAAGTCGAGATACTCCATCGATCGATGTACACCATGTACCATCGATCGATATCAAGCATGGAGAACAAGTCTGACTTGGCCGACTTGAAGCCCAAGTTTTTCCAATATTACAAGATTGCCCCTGACGAGTTTTTAACCTAATGGAACTCATATTTATAGTTATGCCTATGTGTTTTGGCAAAGCATGTTTTTAANTCAAATAGTTATGAGGGATTAGCCCCAACTATGGAATGTTGAGTTGTGATATTCATTATCCAAATGAACCCTAATGCTTACTCTAGAGTAGCTAACTAGAGTATGATCATGGAGTGATTTAACTTGTTAATCATTATCCTGAAACCGTTTGGCATAAGCTTAGATCCTCTAAGGACGTGCGAGAGCCGGTCTATGATCTCGGTGAACACAGTTTCGATTCGATCTTATGCTATATCGACCGATACTCCTATAGAGTTATCGATCGACAGCAACCCATAGAATAAGTTAGCAATGTTGCATTATTCCTGCCCTCTTCAATTATTTTCTATTTATTACAACATATAGACATGTACAAGAAACAAATCCTCTAGACATTATTTGCAAAATGATTTTGACGCATGTTCTCTATACAGTCACTTTTATAAAATAAATGTGACATAGTATGCAAATAATAATATCATTTATGGGTAAATATGACATGGACAATAAAATTTAATTTTCATTTATATTTTTCGTATTCTTTTTAATTATGGTAGTAAATATACATCGTTATTAAATTAAATATATTCAGATATTAAATTAAATAATAGCATGATAGAAATATAATTATATTTTACAAATTTCAAATTATTATTTACTTTAATTTTTGTAATTACAGAGTTTTCTTACTAAAAGTTATTTTCAATTTTTTTTACAGTTTTCTAAGAAAGTTACAAAATTTTGGTTGCGATATAATTAGTTTATTTTATATATTTAAAAGATTTGAATATACAGTTTTCTTTTACTATTTCATTGTTATACGATTTTTTGTATCAAATTTTATTAATTTATACAAGTTGATTGAATATATTTTATCTAAATGTAATATATAAATAATCTATCTAGGATAAGAATTTCAAATATTTACATATATATTTTAAATAAAATTTAAAATTGAAAAAACTATTTATTTGATCTTAAATCAAAATTTAGATTAAAATATACATAAGAAAACAAGAAAATCTTCAATAATAGTAAAGTTCTATTTGGATATAATTTAAATTTAAATTTTTATTACTGCACATAATGGAGGAAAACATCTAGTATGATGTTGAATTAGCTTTATTTTTTCTTTTGTCAGTTATGGATTGGCCTCGTGTAATGTGTGAACTATGAACAAAATTCATGTGAATATGTTTTCATTCTCCACGTAAAACTCTTTGAAAAATTATTTACTAAGTGATTTTGAAACATATCTTTTCTACAATCACAATCATAAAATAAATGTTACATGGTATACTCAAAATAATGATATGCCTTACAG
>CAKOAT010132266.1:83838-103558 GCA_932364175.1 Eruca vesicaria subsp. sativa
GTACTTGTTCTTAACTTTGTAGAGCTGTTATTTGGTGAGATAGTGTTTACTGAATCATTAGCCTCTGCACCATCTTATCCTCTCTCTTACTCTGTCTCTTTTCTCTGTGTTTTGAATTTGATTTTCTTGTTGTTCTTGTGTTACATATGAGTCTATGAGGCCACCGATTCTATATCACTACCAGCGAAGAGGCCCATCCTAGAAGAGAGGAGAAGGAGAAGGAGAGAGAAGATGGAGTTGGTTCAGTGATGAGGAATGAGAGATAGATGGTCCTAGTTTTTGGTGATGGAGCTTGGAATTGTTTATAGACTGTTAATGGCGTTGAAAGAAAAACATTGGAAGGCTCTTAATAGATTTTTGTACTGGTTTGTGTTCAGATTCCGATAGTTTCCAGGCTATGTGCAGTCCACCTTATTTGCCAGAAACTTATGTTGTTAGTTTAAGGCTCTATGATGTTAGTGTAAAACTTGGAAAGATTATATGAAAAATGTATGTTATATGAATTTAGTGCAATATATATTTTCGTAATAAATCAATTTGCAGTTTATAATTTAAGCAATGTGTTTTTACCAATGAAGAGGAGAAGGATTAATAAAAAGAATGATATTTATAAAGGTTATGTTTAAAAATTGAGTTGAAAATAATATTTTTTTATATGTACCCAGATCTCAACTTACGTACTCCCTCCTCTTCTTCTTTCTCTTACAGGAAACGAACAGTGTGGTCTTAGCAGTGACAATGGTGGCTGAGCGCGGTGAAGGAGGCTGATGAAGCTTTTAGTGTGGTGGTCTTGGCGTCAAAATGAAGAAATCAATCAAGTTGAAGTTGACGGCGAAGGACTTGAGTTGACGGCGAAGTGTTTAGATGTAGGGTTAATTTTTTGTTTTAGGTTAAGCTGTTTAGGTTTAGATTTCTAAACCTGGTTTGTATGTAAACCAGGTTAAAAAAATAAACAATATCATTTGTAAACAATTCTTTTAATAATATATTAATTTTATTTTAAAATCAATTATATAAAAATTCAATTTTAATATAAATTTGGATTAAAGTATATATATATTAATAATTTAATTAATAAATTTAAAATTAAATAAGAAATATCATTATATATGTTTTATAAAATATTTTATAGTGCTGAAACAAAGCTATAAAAAATAAATAATAGCACAAAATAAATGTAAGAAAAGCTTATTTTATAGCAAAAAATAAATGCTACAATATGTCTGTTTGTTATAGCATACAAAAAATGTTATAATAGATGGGTTTCTATTATAGCTGCGGCTGTCATAGCATTTACAAAAAATACTACGAAAACAATATGGTAGCATTTTTACGGTGCTACTAATACCGATATTTCTTGTAGTGGTGTGGCCTTGATTGTATTACATTATAACCTCATAGTCGTGTGGCTTACTTTCTGATGCGTTGATCTTGACTTGATTGTTTGATATGGCCGCATGAATTCCATGAATTATGAAACCCTGAATTGATTGATATATGATTTCTGATGTCGAAAATTTGCAATATGGATTATGGTTACCTAAATCTCTCTGGAGATAATTATTTGCAATGGGCACTAGATACTAAAATAAACATGAGATCAAAAGGACTCTGTGAGACTATCATCAAAGATAACAATGAGAATGATATAAATAGATACAAGGCAATAAGTATTATTCGCCATAATTTCATCGAGGGTCTAAAAGATCGGTATCTCACTATTGAAAATCCTATAGAACTTTGGACCGCTTTACAGCGGAGATATGATCATCAGAAAACGGTGTTATTACCAAAGACCACATATGACTGGAAACACATAGGATCCAGGATTTCAAAACCGTGGATACATATAACTCAGCTCTGTTCAAAATTGTTTACAGGATGAGACTTTGTGGTGAAACTGTAACAGAAAAGGATATGTTGGAAAAGACCTTCTCCACATTCCATTCTAGCAATGTGTTGCTACAGAAAAAACACAGACAAAAGGGTTTCACCACTTATACTGATCTGATTTCATGCCTATTACTGGCTGAGAGTAATAATGAGTTGCTCATGATGAACAGTGAGATGAGACCTCCTGGCTCAACCCCATTACCTGAAGCCAATAAGGCTATAGAAGAAAAAAAAGATTCTAAAGAAAGTAACCACGTCCAGAGTGATAAACCACACGGTCANTATTACTGGCTGAGAGTAATAATGAGTTGCTCATGATGAACAGTGAGATGAGACCTCCTGGCTCAACCCCATTACCTGAAGCCAATAAGGCTATAGAAGAAAAAAAAGATTCTAAAGAAAGTAACCACGTCCAGAGTGATAAACCACACGGTCATGAATGTGGTGGATGGAGAGGACGTGGTGGGCGTGGACACTATAGCTCCTATGGCCGTGGGAACCACTATAACCGTGGTCGTGGACCCAATTTCGGCCATGGTCGAGGCAGAGGATGTGGTGGTATCTCTAAACCACCACACTCGTCAAAATCAGTGTGCCATAGGTGTAGATTGGACAACCATTGGGCTAAGAATTGTAGGACTCTCAGACATTTTTGTGACCTCTACCAAGGGAGCCCGAAAGGGAAGAACCCAGAATCCCATTTCGTCCACCATGATGGGAAAAACGACGTTGATCATGAGCAGGATGTTCTTATTGATTATTAGACTTCAGATTGCCTAAGAGAATGAATTTCGACATTCTGTGTGTTTTTGTTTGATTTGGTGTTCACTTTGTTTGTTGTGTATGTTTTCTTTATAATGATATGATTTCTTTGAGTTTATTTTATTTCTATTATCTTTTTTGATTTTTGCTTAATAATATGAATGATTTTCATTATTAAAAACACCAATATGAGTTTAAATTGCAAGTATAGTAAGTCTAATAAAGGACCATGGCAAGGACATTATATCATTGCCTAAAGGACATGATTTGTATTCACCCAGAGAAGCCATTGAGATATAAGATATAAAGATATAAGAATTGTTTCCATATTGAAACAACGGGCAAAGGAAATAAAAGTTCCTTCAGACTATAGAAAGAAAAAAATCGCTTACGGCCATAAGAAAGTGGTCAAGACTATACCTGCATCCTCTACTGATCTTTACTATACCAAAATCAGTATGATAAGTGGCAAATACCATGGTAACCAGAGTGTTTACCCATGAAATTATTCATTTTATGGCATGACTGGATTAGCCACCATGGTCTAAACGTGATGCAAAGATTGATATACAAATAGGCACAAAGAGTTATCTCATAAAATCTCACGTGTGTAACATTTACACAATGGAAACTCATTAGGCCATAATTTCCCAAGCATTTAAATATTATAGTATGTTCATGAGGGGGTAGTGAGGACAAACCCGTGGTTCATGACCATACTATAAACGGCTTGGCCGAATTCTCTTATAAACGCAAAAGACCATTCTCTATAAGGTCCAAAGCTTGGGGACACACAAAATTAACATGTATTTAAATTTAATACGCATCAGGCCATCTAGTGGGAATAGATATTCCCATCTCAAATTGATTACGGGTCATGAACCAAAAATATCTCATCTTAAGACATTTACAAATGCCACCACAAACATATGTGTCGTCTAAGATGGAGTTCTAAGAAAAAGATGAGGATATATGTTGGATATGTTTTCTCCCGTGTATATTACTACCTAGAACTGACTATGGGTGATTAGATTGAGGCCAGGTACACGGATTTCATGTCTAATGAATTCGACTATCCAACATCAGGGGGAGAAAATAATAAGCTGGTAAAAGAATGATAAGAGAAATAGAATGGAAAAAACCAGCATTGTCTTGGTAAGATCCTCGGAGTAAAGAAAGTGAAATAAGACGTCCAAAGATAAATACAAATATTATACATTTATAAAGCTATCAATTCAAATGTTAGACACATTTGCTGACCCGAAAAGACGAGAAAATAAAAGAAAAGAATGACTAAGTCATACCAGCTTGCACCAACGAATTTGATGTCCTAAAGAGACACAGTCAAGTTGTAACAGAGTCTAAAAAAGGTAGACCAATAAGTTCCATGAGATAAGAATCCTTGGAAAGAAAAGAGAAAAGTGCATAGAATGATAAAAACTCCGAGGTCAAAGGAAACCAGACCAGACATGGAGATAAGGCTGGCCAGCTGAACATCTAAGGTACCAAACCATGTAGCTTGGGACGCCAAGCTTCTAGGTAATAAAGGTCCTAGATAATAATCTCAAATCGATTAGATCATGTTTGGAACACTATGGAACCACATAAGAGTGTCGACACATAGATGATTCATTTAAGGAAGCACATATAGATAGCACTTGAACTTATAGATATAAAGCGAGGATCATGAACCCACGTAATAGATTACTCGTAAAATCAGATTAATTGAAAACGTGGGGTTAAAGTATCTAGAGAAAGAGAAGCGTATTGGCCACACACATATATATATATAGACGTCATAAAATATAAACCACTGGATGTAAATGGGTCTTGTGAGGGGGAAAAAATCGTGAGATGTAGAACATGATCACGTGGTCTAAAGTTGTTCATGTTTCTACTTACAACATTCAAGCATGACTTGTTACACAAGGATTCTCACAGAGACCAGGAATAGATTATGAGGAGATATACTCCTATGTGGTGGATGCTACTACATATTTCAAATTGTTAAGGTCTGGTCATAAGAAAGAAATTTGATTAAATATAAAGGATGTACTAAGCTGTATATGGTCCACTGGATAATAATGATAAAGGTACCAGAAGATATTGAGCTCAAAGATGAAAAAATAAATTCTCAAGAAACAGCAGTGTATAGGGCTGAACTATTTGTGGACTGAAACAAAGCAGCTGCATATAGTATGATAGATACTCAGTGAAAGAAAGCTATAAGAACANCTGTATATGGTCCACTGGATAATAATGATAAAGGTACCAGAAGATATTGAGCTCAAAGATGAAAAAATAAATTCTCAAGAAACAGCAGTGTATAGGGCTGAACTATTTGTGGACTGAAACAAAGCAGCTGCATATAGTATGATAGATACTCAGTGAAAGAAAGCTATAAGAACAATTCAAATCAGTCCATGTATCCTTATAAAAGAAATTTGATTTCCTTATGTGTATTTTATACTAACCAGCCTAAAGAGGGGTTATTTGGTTTTATGGAGACATGCATGATCAAGATGGTCACCTGCGAAATGCAGCAGGTCAGAAGCTGAATGATCAGAAGGAGATCATTACTGAAGAAGAGACTGCTCCCACACGCATCATTCAACCTGTAGAAGAGACCAGAACTTTGGCTGATTACAACCGTCCGGATCAGTTCTATTCAAACCGATCAGCCATCCTCCCTCCTGCTATTCAGAGAGGAGATTTTGAGCTCAAGCCGCAGTACTACACACTTGTAGGAAAAATCCCTTTTTGTGGTTTGCCCCATGAGCATCCTATGGACCATTTCGAGAGGTTCAAGGATCTTGTCACCCTAGTCAAAGCAAAAGGAGTCTCTCAAGACTATCTTTTCTGATAGCTTTTCAAGTACTCTCTATCTGGAGTAGATTTGCAATGGCTAAGACAACTACCACCAGGTTCCCTTACCACCTGGAGTGATATCAAGCACGCCTTCCTGCGTAATTTCTTTGATGATTCGCGCGCTGAAGACTGGAGGAAGAAAATTGCTACATTCACCCAAGCCTCTGAAGAGTCATTCAAGGATACTTGGAACATATTCAATTCCTACCAGCGAGACTGCCCACACCACGGATTCAACAAAGTGCAACTGCTCTACACTTTCTACAGAGGCATCAGCCCCGATTTCAAGAGAGCCCTTGATACAGCTAGCGATGGCAACTTCACCACCAGGAATCCTCAGAATGCTATCAAGCTAATTGATAACTTAGCTTCCAGCAACAGCACAAGAAACTCTATGCCGCAGACTACATCATCCCTTGGGAAGGAGTACGTCAATGAAGTTCAAGCACAGCTAGACAACATTCAGAAGCTCCTAAACAAGCAGATCTGTTCAGTGGAAGATTCAGAAATTGTTGAAGAAGATGTCANCAAGCACAGCTAGACAACATTCAGAAGCTCCTAAACAAGCAGATCTGTTCAGTGGAAGATTCAGAAATTGTTGAAGAAGATGTCAACTGGATTAGTGGAGCCGGTTTTCAGAGATCTGGTAATCAAGGAGGATACAGAAACTTCACAGGCCAGAGAAGCAACTTTAACCAGAGTTCCCAGAAGCCCAACACCTTTAGCAGCAGCAACCCTAACAACAACAGAAGCTATGGAAGTGCCTTCTACTCAAATCCACACCCACCCACCCAAGATACTAAACTGGAGGAGTTAATAGACAAGATACTTGAGAGTCAGCAGAAGCTCGAGGTAAACTTTAATGGAAAGATTGATTCTGTTTACACCACCTTCATCACGAAGATAGATGCCCTCGGCACTCATGTCAAGAAGCTAGAGACCCAAGTGTTTCAGACAGGAGAAGCAGTTAAGAAGCATGAGTTTGCCCACACCCAGAACATCAATGCCCTCCTAGATGATGACTTTTGGCAAGAGGTTGTAGAAGAGATTCAGAGATCTGATGATGAGAGTGAAAGAGAGTTCGCCTACGACTACTATCGATCGATATCACCATCTCAACATCGATCGATATCACCTTTAGTTAGTCGATCGATCGACTTTGACGAGTGTCGATCGATTGACTCAGACGAAAAACCTCGCGAGTGCAATTCAGTCAAGATTATGTCTCATGCCGAATTCGCCGCACTTCGCCCACATCCGCCCACACCAGTCATCGATCGACATAGTGAGCACGTCATCGACCGACGCCAAGACCCTGACATCGATCGACTCACTCCAACCAGTGTCGATCGATACATAGTACCCCAACGCCGAGTGTAACTTCCTAAAATCGACAGTGCAGGTCTTGACGCTTTCCGGGAGAGATATTACCCCACCAGAAACCCTACAGCAGCCCTGAAAGAGAGACCCACGGATATTTTTGAGTCCATGGAGATAAAAATGGAAAATCAGGGGAGAGTTCTCAGAAAAAGGAAAGAGAAGATACCTAAACCCTATAAAAGAGAAACTAATGAGAAGGAGTTGTCAAGCTTCAGAAAAAGAGTCCTCAGAATACCTAAAGAGAAACCTTTTGAAGAAGCCTACTTTTCACACATATTGTGGATGTTCTTTAGAGAAACCAAGGAGATAAAAGAGGATATCAGGAGGATGTTTAACCAAGTCAGAGATAGCCTCAAGCAGAAGATAACATTGAAGAAGAAGAGTGATCCAGGGAAGTTCACAATGCCTTGCTCCATTAGAGGTATTGAGTTCCCACGTGCCCTCTGTGACACAGGATCTGGAGTTAACATCTTACCCAAGCTCATGGCAGATCATCTAGGTCTGAAGATAGAGCCTTCTGAAGAAACTTTCATCTTTGTGGATTTTTCTCAGCAAAGCTCTGGAGGCATCATTCGCAACCTTGAGGTACAGATTGGAGAAACCATAATTCCTACAGACTTCCATGTCCTCTCCAACAAGCTCAACTTCAAGACTTCTCTACTACTTGGAAGAGCCTTCTTAGCCACAGTTGGAGCTGTTTGTGACCTACAAACCAACAAGCTCTGCCTAACCCTTATCAACCCTTCCATCCACTACGACCATGTTCCAGTCATCAGGTTTCCAAGGCCAGCTAGCTCAACACTCGTAGCCACCTGTTTCTGTGCCCACGAATTTGATTCTATGGAAGAATATGAAACTGAAGAAGCAGTATCGACTGATGACACCACTTCACCATCAATCGATATCCTTGCAGTACCATCGACCGACAGCACTACCTTGTCATCGCTCGATGGAGTATTCCGACGAATCAAAGACGAGTTCCCAGACGCCGAATTCAGTGCAGATGAGTGGGAAAACGATCACTACTTGCCCGAGCTCGCTAGTATCACTACTCAGGAGGAGTATGATGACGATTATAAGGAGGAACGAGCCATCGAGTACCGATTTCTTCGAGAAGATGCAGAACACCCGCCTCATCCGACCTTCCTCCGACGCCCATCGATCGATGTATACCCTACACCATCGATCGATATGCCTCCACCCAGATCGCTCAAACGACGTTTCGAATCAACGAGCGACGAACCCTACTGCAAACCAGTCTATGTCCCACACGAACCACGAGACGGAGATTACTCGATTGGAAGCTGGGCCAGCGGTTATCACGAAAGTTTTGCAGTAGATATAGCACCCCTACAAGCCGCGATTCAACCTGCAGATCCCGTATCGCTCGACATGGAGTTCAAGCCATCGACCGACATGACCCACAAGCCATCGACCGATACGGAGCACTCTCCATCGCTCGATATCAATTTTCAACCACAAGCCGATCATGTCACAACACCATCCGAGGTACAACCACTTAAATTTGATTTAACTTCACTAATACCGGATGAGTTTGGTATTTTCAGGGATTCAGATGGTCATGCACGAGCTATAGATGGGAGAATCATTCCTATCTCCACAGAAGATGTTGCAGACATANGGAGCACTCTCCATCGCTCGATATCAATTTTCAACCACAAGCCGATCATGTCACAACACCATCCGAGGTACAACCACTTAAATTTGATTTAACTTCACTAATACCGGATGAGTTTGGTATTTTCAGGGATTCAGATGGTCATGCACGAGCTATAGATGGGAGAATCATTCCTATCTCCACAGAAGATGTTGCAGACATAGCACCCCTACAAGCCGCGATTCAACCTGCAGATCCCGTATCGCTCGACATGGAGTTCAAGCCATCGACCGACATGACCCACAAGCCATTGACCGATACGGAGCACTCTCCATCGCTCGATATCAATCTTCAACCACCAGCTGATCCTGCCACAACACCATCCGAGGTACAACCACTTAAATTTGATTTAACTTCACTAATACCGGATGAGTTTGGTATTTTCAGGGATTCAGATGGTCATGCACGAGCTATAGATGGGAGAATTATTCCTATCTCCACAGAAGATGTTGCAGACATACTTCAGATGGCCAATGGACCTATCATCGAAAACAACCCGCACCAGAGAAAATGGCTATCGACCGATGCATGGAGACTAGCATCGATCGATACGCACCGCGAATTTGGGAAGAGAGCCTTCAATAACAGAGTTCGTCGTTTCTTTTGGGAAAAGAATGACGAATATGGAGTCTACAGAGATGAATCTGTCCATGCAAGAGCAGTAAACGGAGACATCATCTCTGTTACCAAAGAAGACATGAGAAACTTGCTTAAGAGAGCCTCGTTATTTGGACGTTCTTGTTTCTGTCTACCAAAGTTTGCTGAAGCCTACACTAAAGGCGTTCCTGATTGCAAGCTCTACACCCAAGCTGAAGTCACCTATATGCTGAATCAAAGAACTGGAGATCACAACTGGGAGATAGGGGTACTGAGACAAGAACATGAGAAGGACCTATCAAGACTTCGAGGTGAACTGCTCTGGAATACCCCCAGCAAGGACTTAGTAAGATATGAAAGAGAAGCCCTACAAGAAGAAATCAACACCTTGCGCGCACAACTAAATTCTCAGACACAGCCATCGACCGATACAGATCCCTCTGCGTCGATCGATACCACAGTCCAATACCCGATCGAGCACCACTTACTGAAGCTATCGATCGGTGACAAACCCAGTCCATCGATCGATACCCGTACTCAGGAATTCTGTACCAAGGAGGAACTTGAAGAAACCACAGCACAAATCTACAAATCTATTGAGTTTTGTGAAGACGAAGATTACAGACTACTGGACGAATACTGGTTTCCCCTACACAGTGATTTCAAAGGTATACAGTGCACAATGGAAGATATTCAGAAGGAGGTTGAAGATATTCAAAGACAGCTCGCCAGCCGACTTGACCAATCCCCATCGATCGATGAAGCACACAAGGCATCGACCGATGAAACCTCCAGAATCGACCGACGATCCAACACACCACGACACCATGCAACGCACAACAGAACACATCTACAGCATGCTTGGCAACCATCAGTACAGCCTTGCCAACTTAGAGGGGTGGTTAGAAAGGATCCAAACAGAAGTTTATGGTTTGAAGACTAGTATGACCAGAAGTGTGAAGGCCACAAGAAGCTTTCTAACATCTTGGTTTGATAAAAAAAATGACAAGGAGGACACTTGTTTACCAACAAGTACCTGCAACCCACCTCACTAGCTACCATAATTCCACAGTCAAGCTTACTGACTTTAACCAAGCGCTGAGTGGGAGGGAACCCACTGTTAGGTATTTTACTTACTTATTTTATTTTTACTTACTGGTTTCATTTTTTTTTTTTTAGGAGATACACACACGATCCATACCTATCGACCGATACGACCAGTCGATATCGCTCGACACAGACCAACACGCATCGATCGACGATGGCGACTCACCATCAATCGATACCCATATCGGTCAGGTATATCGTTCACCATTTCGATATTAGTTTACAAATTTGATTTTTCTTATGCTCTAACTCTGACTGATTATACACTGAGGACAGCGTATGATTTAAGTCTGGGGGGAGTTGATTACTGATGCTACTTTACCTCTTTTTGATCTTATTCATAAAGTTTTCAAAAATTGGTTTTATTGAGTCAAGAAAGGGAAAAAATTTCAAAGTCTTACTTTTTATCTCACCACTCTTTAGCACCATTCTTAGATTTGTTGATTGCAGAAAGTACTATAGATGCTAAAGTGGATCACCGATCACCTATCTCAACACTTTCATGCTGTCTGGAAGAACCAAAGCTGATTTCCAACCTAACTTGACATCTATTGCTTGTCTTAGGGCTTGGTATACAAGGGATCGGATTCCTCTTGCAAGTCTGGAAGGTAAAAGTCTTAGAAATTTTGGTTTCCTTCTTTCCTTCCTTCGGCATCCCTAGAGAATAAAAGATTGATATGATTTCCTGAGAGGCAGAGGGAGAGGTACATTACCTATGACCCCACTATTCTAACTCAAAGGAATGATCACAGCGAGGGAGAGGTACATTACCTATGACCTCACTATTCGCTTACAATTTGTCAAGAAAGGTCAATAAGATGAACATTAACTGTTCATTGGAAATGATATAAAAAAAAAAGAGAGAAAGAAAGAGTTGGGATTCAGAGAAGGGGGATAAAGAAAGAAAGGGAACTAGGACGAGAATGCCTGAAACTTGTTTGAGTTGAATCCAAGTGTTCCTTGATCGATACTCCCAAGGTAAAGCCTACACCTTTATTTTTATGCATAAATGAAATCAGTAGAGGGGATAGACAGACAAGGAATGTCTAAGTTGATTGGCTAGATGTATTAGGTTGCTAAGCTAGGATATGGCATAATGTACTTCTATAGTTTATAAGAATGAGATGTGGTTTGCAACAAAGTAAGAGGTTATGATTTTTAAGTTGAGATTTTGATTGAGTCCCTGCTGTTTTTAACTTTCTTTTCAAGACTACCTTAAAGTTTGCTTGAGGACAAGCAAACGGTTAAGTCTGGGGGAGTTGATATACCATGATTTTGACCCGTTTTTGGTCATATTTTCTATATGTTTTATTATAATTATCTATGTTTTGGAGTCTATTAGGTATGTTTTCAGGTTCAAGAGCATTTTGTCGTAAAGTGATGATTTAGGTGCCTTATGGAGCTTAAAGGAGAGTTTTACAAGTTGACTATGAAGATCCGACATTGAGAGACACATATCGATCGATACACACCTTGTGTAATCGATCGATGACGATTCCGTAGAAGTTGAAGTCGAGATACTCCATCGATCGATGTACCATCAATCGATACAGAGCGTGATGAGAAAGATTTACTTGCCTGACTTGAAGCCCAAGTTCTCACCAAATTACAAGACTGTCCCTGACGAGTTTTTAACCTAATTGTACTCCATATTTATAGTTATGCCTATGATCCCTAGAAAGACACACAAGATTTGAGTTTTGTATTCTATTCTATACTTAGCAATAAAAGTATTTTCTTTTCATCTTATTCTTTTGCTATGAATCTCTTGGCTATGTCTGAGTAGATTCATTTGTTAGATTTGGGGTTCAAATAGTTATGAGGGATTAGCCCCAGCTATGGATTGTTGAGTTGTTATATTCATTATCCAAATGAACCCTAATGCTTACTCCAGATTTGCTACCTATGTGTATGGAAGTACAAACATTATTATACAGGCTGAATGTTGAATCTGAGTTTGGGTAAGTCGATTGAGCGATTACCGAACTCGAATTGTAGGTTCTTCAAAGGCGTTTTATTGATTAGTGTTGATAGTAAACGTGATTACAAGGAGATTACAGAAAATGAAAGAAAGTCGGAGAAATGATGAAAACGCCGACGAGAATACAAGGAGGTTCGATTGATGATAAAACCCTGAACCTTGCTGCCAGAGTTCTTGTGTGTGTTTTCGGATCCCCTTCTCTTTCCCATGTGTCATCCTTTTATAGTTCCAACCTCTCTCCCCGTCGTTCGCCCTAAGACTTATTTGCATTAAGAGTCCAAGCCCAAATCCGCATAATGGGCTTTTTAGTAAAAGGAGAAATCGGTTGAGTCGATGTTGATCCGAATAGGTCAATCGGTCGCTAAACCAATTTTTTGGTTATCTCGAAAACGATCAACCGGTCAAATGGGTCGACAATCGATCGGGCTGCAAGTGGGAATGGGCTGAGTTTGGTTATTTGATGGGCCTAGTGGAGGGAAATGGAATTCCTCTCCAACAGTAAGTCCCCCCTAATCCATTGGTGAAGAGTGCAAGTCTTCTCAATGAAATTATAGGTATGGGCTCTGAAAATAACCGGCTTGTTTGTAGCCGGTGCAATGCATTTGGAAAGACTCTCGCTTGACCTATCGTTGGTCGCTCGAATGAACCTTGGGAGCTCGTGATTCCTCTTTTTTATTGTTCTTGTCTCTAGCGAGCGTCCGTTCGGTGAGTCAAGTTAACGGGTAATGAGGCTACTTCTTAGGCCCAATAAACCTAATAATGGAATATTTCTCGAATTGCACAACCCTTTCTTTTTTTTTCTTTCTATAAACAGAGAAGCCTCTTTCCTTTCTATTATTTCTCTTCAGCCCAAAAGAAAAGGTACCTTCTTTCTTCTTCCCCCTTACTTTTTTTTTTATTTCGCATCGCTCTTCACCGGAGGGTTCTTCTCAGATCAGCCGTCGCCGCCTCTGTATTGTTTTTGTATCATATTCCGGTTTCTGACTGAGATCGATTGCTTGGTCGTTCAGTGATCCAATTATGTCAATCCCTCGGTGGTTCTCGGACTCCGAGAAGGGAAAAGGCGTGATGACCAATCCGGATACCGCGGGAGTTCGCTGTTCGGCCCAAAATTCTTGGATGCGGCGATAAAAGCTCATCGTAAGGTCTTGGGTGGTGCGGTTGGTGTGGATCTCAATCGAGTTAGGGATTTTAATAACACGGGGGAATTGGCTGATAGCAAGGGCAACGATTTTCATTTGTCTGTAAGCGTGGAATCGGTCGTCGGTGAGGATGCGGCAGAGGAAACTTCCGTAGAGAATGCTTAACAGGAGCGTGAGCTGTGTTCATTCATCAGTCGGTGGGGATAGAGTCGCCTTCGATGCAGTGGGGAAAGAAAATCGCTCGATTAGCTATGGCAAACCACCTCGACCGCTAATCCTAGTTTAAGATGTTGCCTAATAAGTTTATTTTCGGATCCCCTACTTGTTGTCCCTTGCTCTCCTTTTATAGTGGATCCTTCTCTCATTTGACTTAGGTAGGTGTGCGGTAAAAAGCCTCTCGTAATGGGCCTTCTATGCGGCCTGAAACTCGGGGCTCGTTAAACAGTTTGTCCCTGGTTGTTAGTCATCAAGCGGAGAATGGCTTTACTAGGCTAAAAACGATCATGCACTAGCTGATCCGTTCGTCGCCGCTAAGCCGCTTAGTCATCCTCTGATGGGCCAAACATGATTTCTTATGGGCCTTGTGCAGGGGTGTAATCTACCTCGTACATTTAGGTCCTATGATCAGTTAAAGTTTTGTATATTAAACGTGGTCGTTTTAAATCTGCCTTGCTCTACAAATGCTTGTGAAGATTGATGCTAAATAATAGGATGAAGAAGAATTGTTACTTCGTTTCATCTTGAGTAACTAAAATTCTTTTTAAGGAGCAGAAGAACATAGAAGGTTTTAGAATTGCATAACCAATACGTGGGTTGCAAAAACAAACCAGTATAACAATAAACCGATTTGCCAACTGTCTGTGGAAGAGTAGCAAAGAAACAACAAAGGGAAAGAGAAAAGACTGTTATTAGAAACGAATACTGACTGGGCAGTCTGTACCAGCCATTGATAGAGTGACATGAGTTCAGGATGATCTAAGCATTGTGGGAACCGAAATTCACCCCTGTCAATTTTACGTAAATTTAGGAACTTTGGAAAACCCTAATTTCCTAGAGGACCCGGCTATCTGCGGAACCGCACACAAGCAATGAAGAAGACGATGAGAAAAAAGTTAAAGTATGAAAAACAAGATTAAGAGCAAGAAGGAGTCTTACTCCGAATTGTCGTAAGAACGGTACAACAAGAGTAAGCTTTAGATGCGTGAGCCGTCGGCGAGATTCCTAGTTCTAGCAATCTAAGACTAAAACCCTAGTTTAGACGCAGCTCGATAACATAAACGGAAAATTGCCTAAATGCTAAGTTTTAGTGGTGAAAGCTCTGAAACTCGTCCTTGTGTTCTTTCCTTGGCCTTCTGCATATATACTCCCTCCTTAGGCGGTTTAGTCCTTCCTTTTCGCCCAGATTCAAGTTTATCGGGAATCTTCCATTTGTCTCGATCTTTCCATTTGCCTTGCGGAACTCTTCTATTTATCTTCAAACTTGACATTTATCTTCAAACTAGACATTTATCTTCTTTCTGTGAGTAAATCATCAAACGGTCATTGTATCTTTGGGATGGATTTCATTTAAATTCGCAAGGGGGCTTTTATTGCGCTTTTGGGCTGTCCAAGCCGTTTTGCGATAAAAACCGTTTTACGATTTTAGACGAGATCGTTTCCTGATATGATGCCGTTTTTATAACATTTCTCGAGTTAATCGTCTAGTTTGGCAATGTACGATGTTCCGTCTAATCGTTGCCGTTTTATACGATCTTCCCAAACTTTATGAGAAAAGAAGACATTTAGGATTTTTATTGTAAAACCTGAACAGTGAGACGGATCGAGACGAGATGAGAGACGTTTCGACCATGGTTCAGAGCATGATCGAATCAAAGGACGTATGCCTTACATCAAGGATGCGGGAAATCGAGGCACGGGACGGTCAGCTCGACGTACAGTTGAACTGGTTCGGTTGAACCTGCTCGCGATTTACGGCGGATGCAGTTTTTTGCTTAACTCGGGCAATCGTGTAATCGGAGATTGTTTCGTTCGTTTTTCCAATATTACAATTTCCAAGTTTCGCGTGGATTTCCTTTGTTCGGAAAGTCCTTAGAATTTTATAAAACAACTTCTCGTGTTTTATAAAACATATGCTTATTATTGCGGAGACTTTTAGCCATTGATTTTGTCGTGATGGATTTTGACACCTACAAGCATTACGCCTGGGGCGCTTTGGTTTCTGCTGCTCGTCAATAGATGAAGGAAGACTGTTTGCATAGGAAGATCCTCCACCACTGCTTTCAGTCACCAGTGAGATATCCACCTCACTGGCTGGAGGCAGAGCTGACATGTCAGCTGGTCGGTCTTTAGGAGGTAGGACTGCTGGGGAGACTAATTTTGTAACAGTCAAGGTCATCTTCGATGTGAAATTGAAGTGGGCCACCTTGATCCTGAATTTGTGTGTCTGTACTATGGTATCGATGAAACATTGTGGTAGTGGGACCTCATGCTCAGCACCATCGCCACCATTTTCCTGATACAACAGCATACAGTTACCAACTTGATGACCCTTAAGATGTAAGGCTATAGGAGAATGACACTCACCTCTGCATATTTATCGATTAACTCTGTTTCTCTTCTGCTTTTCAGCTCTTTTCCAGCATCTCCAAGAATGATGAACATGGACTGCTCCTCATTATCATAGACGGATAATTCCACCCGGAAGCTGTGTTACAGGAAAGTGGATCATGGCACAAATTTTAGAATGCAAATATGTGAGTAATCATACCCTTACTTGGCTATTGCAGTAGCATTTTCATTTCTGCATTTTGGACATATGAAAGTTGTAGGTCCCTGGTTTAACTTTGTTTGACAATCCTTGCAAGCAATGAAATACCACTCAGTGCCAAGCTTAACATCATCGGTTGTGGCAATGCAGTCAAAGTAGGCAATCTAAAATTACATGTTTATAATGTTAATAACTAAGGTAGCATAGGTGTTTTGAGGTTCACGCTTGATGAAGGTAGCATTCCCACGCATTTTGAGCGTTTCAACTTTAACTATCTCTACCTTGTTGACTGAAGAAGCAGCAGGCGGATTCGCAGCCAACCTTGAAGAATAACTATTGATCAGGTGATGACTAAGAGTGGTGAAGTACTGTAACTATAATTCCTAACAGCCAAAGTACTCTTTGGTGTCATGAACTTCGTGGTCCAAAAAAACTCTAAATGAGGACATTGAGCTTAGACATAACTTCCATGTTAAGTGGAACACACAGAATGACACAAAAGCACTTAATTGACTGGAGGTTTAAGTAACTGAGTTGAGAGAGTAGTTTAGTACGGAGAGAGGAAGATTACCACCGAGTCTTTTTGGATTAACCGTTGTAACCAGGGGTGGTTTGGTTTTCATCGATCTTATGCCTTAAATTTTCTGCAGCCTGGTCCAGTAGATAAACGTTCAAAATTGGACCTCTTCAGTTTTAAATATGGTGTATGTTACATTAAAAAAAAAATTGGATGGATCATCTTTATCAAAGAAACGATGTATTTCATTTCTTGAAATGCAGACACTTACTCCGTTACCAACAACATCTACAACACACACACATAGTTAGACAGAATATTCATAGAGTTTTAAGTTGATGAGATCTCAACTAAACCTCACCATGAAGACCTCTAAGATCGCAATTGGCTTTAAAATCTGCAAAGCTGTGGATCCTGAAGCGCTGGGACAAAATGGCTTCACTATTTTCTTCAAGCTTTGACAGGGCAGAGGTGTGTGTGAAGCAAATAACCAGCTTCTGATTATCCACACAGTACATCACCTTGTTGTTGGATGCAAAGAAGTTTGTGAGAGTGTAGATGCAGCCATGTCCGAGATCATTCTCATATCGGCTGAGACGGTTTTTAGGGATGAATCCCTGAGCTACAGTACCTTAGAGACCAAAGCAAAGAACTAATTCAGTTTCATATCTTAAAAAGTATTGCTTAAAAAACAAAATCGATTACTCTATCATGAATATGCAAAACAGAGTCAGTGATGAACAATATATTAAGGTGTGGAACAACAAACCAAACATATATTTTGTTTGGCGGTCCCAAACATATCTTAAATAGTAGGCTTGTATTAAAAAAATGACCTCCTTAAAAAAATTTCGTTCACCCTATTAAAAAATTTCCGTTCACTATTTTCACTTATCGACAGCCATACAATTAGGAATTCGGAAGAAAATAAGGCATCAACACATAGTTCTTCATCAATAATCAGCATATCGAACCCAAGTAGTATGCCTTCATTCGAATTGTTTCTAGCTTCCCAGAAATGGATTAGCCTAAATATCAACTTAGAATCTCCTGGTCTTGCTGAAACCTTACTGAAGAGACGCAGAGAAGGAGCTTGCGCGGTGGTGACTGCCGTTTGATTTGCCATGGTGTTAGGAATGAATTTGAGGATGCTTGATATTGTTGGGTTGGGGAGGGTATATATATAGTCTAAAGGGGGAGAGGAGAGAGCTGGGATGAGTTTCGATTGTGTGAGTAATGATGGGTCTTTGAAGAGGCATGGGTATCGTTGTTTGGGAGGAGGGACGTGGAGAGGTACTCAGAGTCTTCGCTTGATGAGTAATTAAGGAGCACCGAAGGTGGCATTGTTGTATTCTTAGGCGTAACGCCGGTGGAGTTGGGTCGACGAAAGGATATGGAGGAGTCGCTGGAGACGTCGGAGGCTATTGAGGTAAGGAAGAGGAAGCAGTAAGTTATAGGGTAGAATTGTCAGAATGGGAAGAGGAAGCAGTAAGTTTAAACATAAACAAATTATAAAGTTGGGCCAGAATGGCCTACGGTCATTTTAATAATCGACTAGATGACGTGTAGTAATTTTATTGACTAAAATATTGACATTTTTGGGATGCTTTTTTATAGTAGGATATTAACTTTTGTAATTTGTAATTTTTTTGGTCAAAATTTTATTAGTTGGGCTAAAACCCAAACTTACAAGAGATTACAACTCATTATCATACATATTTTTAGCACAGTCGAAGCCCAATCAAAAAGATAAGGATATAAGAAAAATAAATGTTTCTAAAAAATAAAACTTTGACACATGATTGACACATACACTTTTATGTGGAACTTAACGTTTACGGATCCGAAAAGAGTGCCTCTAGTTTCGCCGGAAAAGTACTGGACCAAGAACCATCTACCTTTTTCTTCGCCTGATTGAAACCGTTGACCGCTCCTCCTTCCCGTGTTCGCCGACAATCTTGGAAAATTCCTTATCTTCACACTAAAGAAGAAGTCGGGTGATAACCTTCAAGGATATAGACATAAAACTTTGCCAGAACACTTTCAACAAAAAAACTCCAGCAATTTAAGTCTGTATCAAGTCTCCTCAAATTAATCAATCATCTCGATCTCATACCTTCAAGGGTATTTCGCCTTAATATCTGAAATGAAGATTAATACTTTTTTCAAGTAAGAGACCCATTTTATCTATCGAAAAGACGAGAATCTCCATAAACCAATCAGAATATTAATTTGTCAGGGAAAGATATAGTTCAAATTTAAGGTTAACACAACAAAAATCGCCTAAAGCGAAGAGACATAGCCAACGCGAATTTATTAAAATTCAACCTCAAATTCGATAGAAGAAGAGAAATATAAAAAAAAAACAGATCAATTTAGAGTTGAAAACACAAACAAAATCGACAACACGAAGGGAAAAGTCGATCAAAGATCAAAATATATTACACCAAAAAAAGATAAACTCGATCTCCAATGAAAGATAGAGATCGGTGAACAGAGGTTATCGAGAGGAAAACCTCTCTCTAAAAGTAGAGAGTAGTCTCTCTTTTTTTATTTGTATTTAATTTTAGCTATTTATTACTGTTTATTTTCATGTTTAGTAAACTTTTAAGTCGTTCTATTGTATTTAATTGCATCATTAAAGATTAATATGATTCTTCATGTTGGTTTTAACATTAAAGTATAAGCTAGTTTTTTTATTGCTAATTTAACTATGTAAACATATGGTATTTAATAATTTAGTTATGTTTTAACTTGGAATAAAACATGAATTTGCAAGAAAAATGTTATCTTTGCCAAAAAAGTCAAGTTTATTTACTAAATTTCATTTACAATTTTATTTTAACTAAACTAATCATAGAATATAATCTATACTATCAAAAGATGGTTATTTTCTTCTCTTGCTGCCACATCATCTAAAGCAAAGGACAAACAATGATACGTGTCTCTTCCAAAATCTTTACATTTTAGTTTATTAGAAAGCAACCCATAAAATTGGAACAAAGATACTACCAATATGTACCTCAAG
>CAKOAT010132377.1:1252-30898 GCA_932364175.1 Eruca vesicaria subsp. sativa
TCACTCATTTGCTTCTCAAATAAAGCCTTGTACTTCTCTAGCAGTTGCCTTTTGAACCTTCCAGGGAATGGGAGTTTGGGTTCATAAGGAGGAGGAACAAAAGTCTTCTCACTTGCTGGGGTAACAACTTCATCATCTTTTGATGTTTCCTTCTCTTCCCCAACCTTTCCTTTACCCTTAGCTTCAGTAATCTTCTCCAAGATCTCATCATTGATCTTCTCATCCACAATCACAAGTTCGTCGTCCATATTGATGGCTACCCCCTCACCTTGTTTCTCAGCATCCTTGTTGAGAGTCTTGGAAGCTAGTTCTTTTCCACTCCTTAGTGTGATGGCTTTCATAGTCTCTTTTGGGTATGCTCAGATTTTCCAGGTAAGGATCCTTGCTGGCGATTTGGTTTTGTGTTCATGGAAGCAAACTGGTTTTCCAAAGCCCTGAACTAGTTGTTGAGGTCATTGTAACTGACATCGATCTTGGCATGGAGGTTCTTGAGCTCATATCCAACATGTTTTTCACTTCTTGTCTGAGACTCCAGAATCTGTTTCAGGAGAGCGTCGGTGCTGGTTTCATGTGGAGTAGACGTAGAAGGGTTAGACTGCTGTGGCTGTTGGGTAGGCTGGTTCCCTTTGTTGGTGAAACCTGGAGGTGGGTTCTGCTGTGGTTGGTAACTCCCTTGCTGGTTGTTCCTTTGCTGGTAACCTCCTTGTGGGTAGTTGTTGTAACGGATGTTTGGTTCTTTCTTGTACCAACTACCATTGTTGTTGATGAAACACAACTCTTCTTGGCCTTCTATTCCATCAACCTAATTTGTCACAGGTTGCGCTTCATTGCTTGAGTTGCCAACAAAGTGCAGCTGCTCTTGAGTGGCTTTTTCTGCAATGAGGATGTCAATCTTATCCTGTAGAGCCTTAAGTTCCTTTCTGGTATGCTTATCATCTCCCCAACTACCTCTGTCATGATCACCGCTGTAGACCGCGTCACTCTTTACCATGTTGTCTACCAGCTCCTCTGCATCCTCTTCAGACCTTCCCAAGAAGAACCCATTGCTGGCTGTATCTAATCTTGCTCTATACTTAGGTAAAGCACCTCTGTAGAAAGTACTGAGCAAGCTCTCCTTGGAGAAGCCATGGTGTGGGCATTGTGCTTGATAACTCTTGAATCTCTCCCATGCTTCGCTGAATCCTTCCAAGTTCTTTTGCTGGAAGCTGGAGATCTCATTTCTTAACTTGGCAGTTCTTGAGCTAGAGAAGAATTTCTCCAAGAATGCTCTCTTGCACTCATCCCAGGTAGTGATAGAGTCACTAGGTAGGGACTTTTCCCATTGACGTGCTTTGTCCCCCAAAGAGAAAGGGAATAGCTTCAGTTTGAATGCATCCTCGGACACACCATTAGTCTTTGACAAGCCACAGTAGCTGTCAAACTTGTCCAAGTGATCAAATGGGTCTTCGACAGGTAACCCATGGTATTTGTTGTTCTCGATCACGTTGAGGAGTCCTGGTTTCACCTCAAAGTTGTTTGCTTCCACAGCTGGTGCACGGATTCCCAACCTATTGCCATGAAGGTTCGGATGGTCATAAGTGCCGATAGAGCGGGCTGGGCGAGGTGGGTGAACTTGGTTTTGCCCATTGGCGTTTTCCATCTCGGTATCCAACCTCTGTTGTTGTGCAAGTTGCGCTGCTTGTTTTCTCTGCCTTGATATCTCTCTTTCGAAAGCCCGGATGTCTGGAACTCTTGGAACAAGGTTTGTTGTGCCTTTGCTCCTCAAGTTCATACACCTGAAATCAAAAAAGAGTTGAAGGTAGAGAATCAGTAACAAAAGAAAATAAAAATGACTTAGTCTCAAGCAAGTGACTAAATCTCAATGTTTCAATGAACTCAGAATTTGGCAACGGCGCCAATTTGATGTTAGGAGTTTCAAGGCTCCTAAGACAAATGATGTAGTATAAAAGATTGTCGAACTAGTTCTGAGAGAATTAAAAGCACCGAGAATGCAAGTACTAGCTTAATCTAAGTGCAATCATATGGTTGATTGGTTTTGAATTACAACTAATATTGAAAAGAGGTAAAGGATGCAACGACAGAATAAACTTTAACAATTAAGAGACGGGAGAATCCATGGGTATAGGGAACAATGACCTTGGATGATCAGTTTTCGAACTAAGAGTGGCAAGCGATCAATTAATCTATCTACCCTAGGCTTAGACACAATTCTAAACAAACTCTATGTCTAGATGAATGTTCATTTGCAAACACAATTCAAACATCAAACTTCTTCGGTTGAATATCATGAAAGCAATCATTAAGAACAAATAAATTAGCCATCTTAACACCTTTAACAACAAGTATCCTTGGTAAAGGATGTTAAAAGCTTAGAAGAGTTGACTCTGACATTTCATCGAACACTTTGTGAGTGGGAAATGTCTAAAGATCAACCCTTGAGTGGCCAACTCAAGAGAAGCATTAGGATCACTCTACAAACAAGGAATAGGAGAAATCTAAACTAAACACTCTCATTCTAGACTAATCATCCTTAGTCTCCCCAACCCATGGATTCAAGGGTGAATTACTCACTACAGATCATGATTACTCTTAAACTCATTTTTGATTCAAGTTTTATCATGTAGATGATGAGATAGAAAAGTACAATGAACAATGAAATCAATGATCTTAAAAGATGAACTTTCCAATAGGTTTCCAAGTGTTTTTCTTCAAGAACAAAGATGATTCTCTAATGGTGGCTTACAGAATACTTAAAATTAGGTTTTTCCAACTCAGAATAAAGAAAACAAAATTGCAAAAAGGTCCCTGAAAATCAAGTTTTTCGTCAAACATAACACGCGCAGCGGGGTCACCACACCGCTGCACGACCCCGCTCTGGCTGCTCACAGCGGGGTCCTGACCCCGCTGCCAAGGCCCGCTGTGACGGCCTTCTTTTCTTCTTCAGAGGCGAGCGACCCCCTTACGTCCGCTGCCGAACTCCGCTGTGGACGTGGAGCGACCCCCGGACCCGCTGCACGACCCCGCTCCGGCTGGTTCTCCTTGCAGCGACCTCTTGACTCCGCTGTGGTTGCTCCGGCTCGCCAAGTGACACCTTTGAACCTTCTTTTGACATGTAATCGACCCCAAACACCTCCAGAGACTCCATAGCTTGCCCCATGACCTGATAAAGACAAATGTATGCAATATGCAACCTAGAGATGCCTAAATCTAAACTATATGCTCAATATAAGTAAGAATGCAAGGCTAAGACTAAGCAAATATGCAACATATCAGGTTTGCAGTTTGTAATTATTACGAGAATGAAGGACATTTAATAATGTTGGCATCGTTCGCTGCTACTAATTAACACGAGTCTCAGCGCTTTACGGTTCCCTTCGGAAAGTGTAGTTGTTCACAGTCAGTCCATTGGTAAGAAAAGTCATCTTATGGCAGATACATGAAGTATAGAAAGAAGATACAACTTGAATACAAAAGTCAACACCTTCTCAGGCACTTAGAAGGGTTTAACAATATAGCTTTTTCTACAATTCGATTGTATATTTCACTTACGACAACATTCTAGACCTGGAGGTTTTTATCAAACTGGTTCTACACACAAGTTTTTTTTTACACACAAATTTTACATTGATGTTGAGTTTTTATGAGAAAAGTATATATATGTTGTTGATAGAAAATAACTGCAAACCACTAAAAATTAACAAAACAACATCATAAAGAATCAAAGCATTAATTCCTTCAAATTATTTTTTTTTTTAAATTAATATCTAGTGAACAGCATAATTTAACCAAAAATATATAATATGTCAAAATACTTAATTTCAAAAATATATTAAAAATTCATAAGAATTCAAATTAAGATAATCCAATATTGTTATTTTCATATTTCGTCAAGGCATCGTCAACAAAAAAAAAAAATCAAATAGAATTAATCTAATAGTTGTTTGTATGATCTGAGCAATAAACTCAAGTTTCTAGAAATTAACAAAATATTAAAGATACGCAACAAAAATTAACACATCTTATTAAAAAGATTTAAAACTAATTTAGAAAATAATATAACAAGTTATTAAATTGAACAAAAGAACATAAACATCAACATTGTAGGCGTAGCCCGATGCGAGGCAAAAGAAAAAAATTAGAAAGATAAATTTTCTAATCCCGACAAAAAAATTAATTTCCTAAAAGCCTTGAAAGTTATTTAATGGTTCAAAAGCCAACATAAATTTTACACCAAATGTACATGTAACATTTATTTTACATGAACTTAAATAAGTAAGATAAATGTATTCAGGTTAAACTACTCTTTAATTATTTTATATGTTTTTCCATTACGTGATATATAATTTTTAATAATAAAAAATAAAAAAAATTTAAAAGGTAAAAATTCAAATACGTTAGACAAAAACATAATAAAATTAAATTAAAACCTACATTTTGGAAAATTGTTTCAAGATTTATTTTCAATAATATTAATATTTATGTATATGTAATACTGAAATAATAGAATACTAGAATAAGTCATTAAAGTTTAAAATTACAAATAATTTTAAGGGTCGAAAATGCCTCTTTTTACAATTGTGATTGAAAAAGTATATTATAAAATTGCCATTTAAATTTTTCCAAAATTTTCGTCGACAGATTTATTTAACAATAAAATAAATCTATCATGACATAAATCTGTTAATTAAACCTGTGAAATTTACATATGCCGTGTATTTGGTAGCAAACTTTTGAGTTACAACAGATTTGTTTAAGATGGCTGATTTATCTGTCCGATTTAATGTTGACAATAGATTTATATGTTTTTGACTATCGAACGAAGTGGCCGATTTTTTAAAATTACCAGTTTTATATCGTATTAGTTAGATTTTTAAGACCGATTTAAAATTACCTTATCGATTTTTAATGAGTAACAGATATAAATTCTTATGACAGATATGTTTATCCTATTTAAATTTATGGTCAACTTTTATATTTATTTGGTGGCAGATTTTTCAAATTGACATCTTTGACGGTAGACATATCAAAAAATATTAATTACCACATTAAGACACACTTTTGTAGCAGACTTATCTACTCGAATTTTCTGGTTAAGTTCACAAGGATTTCGGTTTATCTTAACTTGGTTATGTTTAAATTATTTTCGGTTCTTATTAATTTTAAATTTTGGTTTAAATCAATTTGTTCTTGATTTAAATTAATATAAACTTCCGGTTAAAACAAAATCAAAATTCGGTTTAAGTTAAGAAGCATACCTCACGTTTTCCAATTAGGTTTACGTTCTCTGTCGTCTTCTTCTTTCTGTTACCTCTCATTCACAAATTTTGAATATACTTTCATGGAGATCTACAACGGTGTCTTCTAAATCATATCGATTGGAGAGTAATGGAACACATGATTGTCGTCTCTGGGAAGTGGAGAGTTGAGAAAACGAAGTGGTTATTTGAAGTAGATAATGATCGAGGTAGCATAATAGTTTCTGCGAATGAGGACACTCGATTTGAAGACTTTGTGAAAATCATATTTGAGGATTATGGAGTTGATTATGCAGAAAACGACTTGGAACTGAGGTACCTTGTTCCGAAGTAGAATCTACACAGTCAAAACTTCAATACACCACATGTGAAAATAGCAAATTAAAGGCAGTTTCATACTTTTTTGGGTCTTCATAAAGTCAAGAACGTTCGGCTATGTGTAGAGTTTAAAGTGAAAAAAATCGTTGGAGAAGGAGCTGGTGAAGATCAGAAACAACTCATACAAGGAGATGACTCATTGTGTGAAGAAGAAGAAGAAGATACAGACGAAGAGGGTGATCGATTCGATTACAGAGATGATTCTGATGGAGCAACATCTGATGATGAAAAGTTTACTATATATGGGTTTCCACCACAGCATGTAGAAGAGGTTCTTGGATCTTGTACAAAGATGATTTATGCAGGAAATACAGAAAGAAGAGAATCTCCAATGAGTATGTCTGATTTGCGCTCATTCAAATTTGATGTGGGGCAGAGTTACGATTCGAAATATGCATTGGAGACACGTTTGAAAATATGTTATGTTGTCCACAAGTTTGATTTTGATGTCATTATATCAACGCGAACACTGCTCTTTGTAAAATGTTGGGTACAAGGATGTACATGGAAGCTAAGAGCTACGTCAATAGGTGACTCTTTCAAGTTTACAGTCCGAGTATATGTAGATGAACACACCTGCTCTGTAACGGAACGCTCATCTCGTTCCCGACAAGCTACTCCTGAGATTCTTGGACTCTTGTACAAAGACTATATTGGTGGGGTTGATCCATCTATTTTGCCACGTCATGTTTCTAGTGCTATGAACATGAGCTTCAGAATCAAGGTTGAATAAACTTATGCTTCAAATACTTTCTTCTCCAGCCGTTACTTCATTTTAAATGGGTTAATGTTTATTGTTTATTGCAGATGGATTACTGGAAATCTCATCGTACACTTATAGTTGCTAGAGATCTCGTAATGGGTTATTCAGAGAGTGGATATAAGGAATTACCTACTTACCTGCACATGATTAAAATGTCAAATCCAGGGACAGTGACTCGACTGGATGTTGATACAAACAACATATTTAAGTATTTATTCCTTGCATTCGGCGCTAGCATTACTGGATTTTTATATATGAGGAAGGTTGTGGTGGTTGATGGAACGTTTTTGCAAGGGAAGTACAAAGGAACGCTTCTGATTGCAACCTCACAAGATGGTAATTTTCAAATCTTTCCCATTGCGTTTGCTGTGGTTGACACAGAGAATGATGAATCATGGACATGGTTTTTCCACCAACTCAGCCGTGTGATCCCCGATGATGAAGGATTGGCGTTAATATCTGACATGAACAAGTCAATAGAGAAAGCTATTGCAGTTGTCTATCCATTGGCAAGCAGGGGAATTTGCACATACCACTTATATAAAAATATCTTGTTACGATACAAAGGGCGTGATTTGTTTGGATTGGTCAAAAAAGCCGCCAACTCTTTTAGGTTAACGGATTTTCAAGCAACCTTCGAGACAATCAAAGAGCTAAACCCATCTTTGGATGCATATCTAGAACGTGCTGATGTACGTAAGTGGGCACGAGCTCGTTTTAAAGGTGATAGATATAACCTCCATACAAGTAACATAGCTGAATCCATAAATCGAGCTTTGTCCGATGCTAAAAGCTTGCCAATTGTTCACTTTCTAGAGTCGATCCGGTTAATGATGACACGCTAGTTTGCAACAAGAAAACATGACGCTGAGTTGATGAAAACCTCTCTTACTCGTGGTGTAGAGAATGTGTTGGAGGTAATATATTTTCTTAAGTTGTGTAATATTATAGACTATTTTCTATTATACTAAGCTTTAAATTTTACAGAGCCGGATACCTATTGCTAATCTACTAAAAGTTCAAGCAATATACATTCACCAGTCACAAGTGACAAGAGTCTCGTCTTTACATGTTGTTAATCTGACCGAGAAGAAATGTTCTTGCCGTAGATTTGATTTGGAGAAGCTACCATGTGCTCATGCTATGGCTGCTGCGGAAGCTAGGAAGATGTCATGTATATTACTTTGTCATCGTTACTATAGGAAGCAATACATGTACAACGCGTATTACACAGGAGTTATGCCCAAAGATGATGCCATTCCAATTCCAGAAGAGCTTGCCAAGAAGATATGTTTACCACCAGAGGTCCGCCAACCACTGGGAAGACCAAAAAAATCAAGACATAAATCCATTTTGGAGAAAGTTGCAATTAAGAAGCGGCCACGGAAGGAACACTCATGCCGAATTTGCAACCAGAGTGGTCATAATTCAACAACATGTCCTCTTAAGTGATGAGTTTTATTTAGTTTGAGACAACATTACGTTCAATTTGTTTAGTGGACTTTGGCTATTTCATTATGGTTCATTAGTTTGTCTTTTCCAGAATTTGTAATGTGTGGTGCAACATTACGTTTAGCTTCTTCATTTAGTAGACTTTGGTCATCATATTTCATTTAATTTGGTGCAACATTACGTTCAGTTTGTTTAGTGGACTTTGGTCATTTCATTATCGTTCATTAGTTTGTCTTTGTCTAGAATTTGTAATAAATATGTTGGGAACAAGTGAAAGAGAAGAGCCACAAGTAAACAAACTAATCATCAACGTTAAACACCCATATTACACATCCGAAAACAAGAGAATACCATCCAAAATAAGCCAAAACCTAGAGTTATACATCCGAGAAAAAGTAAACATAAACAAAGAAAAACATAATACAAGTTATGCTTCCTAATCCTCCATACCCACCTCATCATAAATCTCTGTAGCCATTTTCAATCACATTTCTGGTATGATCTGATCACTTAAGCCTACAAAATTATACCCCTGAGCTAAACATTCAATATATTTGAGAGTGTAAATACCGCAGTCTCATGGGTTTTCATTTTGAGGGATCTTCTTGTGCATACGGAAAGTGAACTGCTTCTCACGCTTTGCTTTCGACTTAGGATTGACCATCTTGTTAAGCAATACAGGAAGCATTTTCGTGAATGGCAAGCACTCCTCTTCCATCTTCTTCTCAGTCATCACAGTTCGAATGCTATCATAAACATGTATTATAGCCTTATGCAGATCAATGTGAAGAGCAACCCAGTGGTTTCTGTTGACGTGGTGGAAGAGGAAGAGAGAGTCAACATCTTTAAGCCACTTCTTACCCGTCACAAATTCAGCTGGGTATTCTCCATTGAAAGCCAAGCTATAATGTTCTGGCAACTCATTTGTCTCATCAAAATTCTTGTAGTCGTTAACCCATGATTTCACAAACCAGCGGCCTAGAAATGCAATTCGAGGAGAGGAATATGGAGACTGGGATTGCATGGAGTGTCTGTGAAACATACGCATTGCTGCGGCCATGTGCTGTGACATTAAAAGAAGACACAATTATAATGGATTTCTTCATAATGGATACACAAACATAAACTTACTGAGTCATGCAACCAGCCATAATTCTCCGTTGGCCAAACTTCTCTTGGTATCATCAAGGTCAAATAAAATGTTGCGCTTTTATCTCCATAACCAGGCTCAGTAGCTTCCCTACGAAGAAGAAAACAAAAGATAAGACTAGGGATCTCATAAGAATATTAAGAAACAACAAGGTAGGGTGGAAGAGAGATGACTTACAGATCAAACATAATGAAGTCCAATACTTTCTTCAATTTCTCTGGAGTCACCTTAGCTAATGGGTCATAAGAGTCCTTGGAGACAATTTTACTGATACGCTTCACTGTTGAACTCCCTACATATGGCCAAATTTGAGTCTTTGTCAGTTGGGTTTTTCTTATGTGTTTAGGCTCGTCAGTACTTGAAGCTATTGCTTCCAACGCCTGTCTACACTTTGCACTTTTCTGCCATTGTAGATGATCCTCCCAACTCTCTGTGGAAATTGATTGGTCATTCAGCTGTGGGATAAGAAATGGCTTCTCGATCTTCACTTGTATCACTGGCACCGTCTTCTTATTCTTCTCTTTTTTTACGACGCGTTGTATTGGTAATCCATCAACTGAACTTTTTTTTCTCTGAACCATCGATGACTGTCAAGTATAAAAAAACCAGTTAGTATTTTGTACATAAAAAACAGAAGATAACAATGTAAACATACCATCGTGTTGCTACAAGCGTCGACTTCTTCATGTTCTTTGGATTTGTCGGCATTGGATGTAACTTTTTCATCATCCTTCCCTTTAAGAACATTTATGTCTTCCTCTAGTATGGACATCTTGTTCTTCAACTCAGTCTCAAAGAAAGACATTCTAGCATCCATCTGAGCTTCTACAGAAGCTTCCAATGTCTTAATAACCCTTTCAGCTACACTAACATCCATGGTTTCTACTCTTCCAGTCAAGTTGTTAACAGCCTCAAGCAACTTTTGATGGGCATATCAGTATGCGATTCTTCCTTCAAAACTCACAAACCAAAACAATTTAGATACTTAAAAAATGAAAATATTCAATAACATGTAAGTACATACCATTTCTGGAGCAGTTTCTTTCTCCTTCTTTCGTTTTGTGGAGGGGCTCTCATCCACTCTATCGAGGACACTAGGTGCACTAACATGATTTTTTCTCTTGTGGCACTTGGTAATTGGCACTACATCTCAAAACTTGTTGTTTAGCTGATCACTCAGAATGTCAACTATCATATTATCTAAATCATTAGGTGGTTTATCTTCCCCCCATTTCGGATATCTATCCTCCATTGCCTTTACAATCATATGTCTTACACGAATCTGCATTGTAAAGTACAACAATAAGTAAGCAGAAAAAAATAAGACAGTTATCATGATATACCTTCTGATATTTTTTCTCTTCTTGTGCACAAAAGTTTGGAGAAGTTGATACGCTGACGAGAACCATGCCATGACAGAAGCGGAACCTCAGCTTCCAAAATTCGATGCCCATATATCTCTTAAACCTGGCACAGACTTTTATATCCAAATTAGCAATGCATGAACACAACTACATAGTGTGTAACTCTTCTTTCCTTCGTCGAATGTCACCATTTTAATGGAATCCACAAGGCTGGTAAATGCTACACGACCCCATGGATAGCGCTCAAAATCTACTGGAACCATCACCCTTTTTGCAAAATGCAGAGGTATTCTACTATTGCTTGAAATTCCTAATATCCCAATGGATAGTAGACACAACAAGCCAACCATTACACGCTTCTCTCTAGGCCAGTTTCTGATGATCGGAAAAAGGGCTTGAAGTTCATTCAACTTGGGTCCTTCAGAAATTGGAACATTCATCTCCACCCAAAAATCTTCATGAGCCACATCCCACTGTTCTTGCGTGTCAAAGGGATTACAATTTAGCCCTGTAATATCTGCAAACTCATACAGAGAGAACCTCAGTGGCTGGTCTTCTATCAAAGACCACATTTCATGACTGCTCTCAGTCGCCAACTGATTCACCAGAAAATTATGAACATGTTTTGCAGACCAAGTATAATCCAACTCCTTCAGTTTGAGAATCACGCCTACAGCTGAGTCTCTCAAGTCAGGCCAAACGTCTTCGCCGATATTCTCTTGCATCGTTTGAATGTTTGCGAGAAAACAACTGTGGTTCATACTCCTTTGTTCAATAGGCGTTTTACCAATCTGATAAAGCTGCGGAGGATACTTCCTATTACCCGAAGATGATGCCATTCCTTCAAAAAAAAGCAAACACAAAGTTAATAAATATCATTCATCAGATTATTGCAGAGGTATTCTACTATGAAAAATGGAACAATAATAATTATACAACATAAAAAAAGCAATAAAAAGTGTCATTTTCTGTGATAATTAGAAACATAAATCGTGAAGTAACAAAGCGTGATTATTTAACTGCTAAGAGAAAATCGGATTTAGGGGTTTCAATCAAACAATGAGAAAAGTTTATCTACAAACCAAAAAAAAAAAAGAGAAATCGAATTTCAATTTGGGAATTAGGGTTTTCATATTTCAACTTCCAATCAATCCATGTATGATAACAACAACTTCAAGTAACACAAAAAAATTAAAAAAAAATAAAAACCAGTTTCTCAGTTTGTCGGAAATGAAATTGGGAATTAGGGTTATCCAAATTTAACATGTTATCAAAGAAAATAAGTGTAGAACAAGGCCTTCGTCATCTCTTTCACCTCAAGAAGAATATATTTCGCACTTACCGTTGGGGATTTTTTCGAGATTGAGGCGGCTGTGACTCAAATCATCGGAGCTAGGGTTCAGAGTTCTGAGACTGATAGGGACGACGCCGACGTGGGAGGAGGCAACGAATTGCACGGCGGCTGCGAGTGAGAACCAGTTTTTGGAGATGGACGTTTGATGTGTGGAGAAGAAGATTTAAGATTGTGAAGGTGAGAAGTCTGGACAAAGACTTTCGTTTTTTTTAGAATATTATACAATTTCTTTAAATTAATCAATGGAAATTTTGTTAATTCTAAGACAAAAGCTGGTTTTCTGGTACTTTGGTTACCCACGTGATCTAGCAGAGTAATTAAGAAAGTTTATGAATTAGTATAATAATTACATGTAAAATGTGAATCATTATAGGTGATTTCTCTTTAAATATTTGAACTAAAACATAATCTTGTGCCTAACATAGTGAGAATAAAGTATGATAGTAAAATCATATAATTTTGGTAAATTTTTCTTTTGACTTTCTTAATCGTATGATATGAAAAATTATTCCGAATACAAACCAGACCAAGATTTTTCATAAATTTTCCTAACTAAAGAGTGGACTAACAAGATTTAGTTGATTATAACCGAAGAATAAAGTTACTTCTTTACTTTTTCAAAAAAGTTACAAACTGAAAAGTTCTGAATAACCGAACCAAATTACATGATATTTTGCTAGGTTTTAGTGTAATTTATTTTTTTTGAAAAAAAAAAAGTTTATTCTGGATATAATAAAGACACAGATATAATCCGCGAGTGAAAGAAGATATAGTCTATAGATAGATTATATTCTGGGTATTCAAATGGGTCGAAAACAATAACCCATATCCGTGTGACCACAAAGTAAAATATAATGTAGTGTCTTCGAATCGGGATTGTCCCGAAACTCGTCTACCACAACACCACCGGCTTGTGGTCGAAGTTTTAGTGTAATTTTGAAAATTCAAAATGTGAAAGAAATAGTCTCGAAGAAAAAAACAAGTATTAAAAGTCGAAAAGAGATCAACAATACAAGTCACAGATATTTATCGTCTAGTGGCCATAGTTGGCAATCACCCCTACTGTCCGTCCATTGTTATGGTTGAATGGACAAGAAATAATAATCAAAACTAATAGTAATTTATAATATCCATTAAACAAATCAATTTGTTGGAGAGGAAGAAAGTGGGTCCTAGGGTTTTGGTAACTCATGCGTCTCGCGCTGTCGTTTTCATTTCCAACGAAGAAGTCTCCTCTCTACAGACGGAGCCAGTGAGAGCGTTACTCTACCACCCTCATTGCCTCTTTCGATTACATCTCTCTTCTTTATAGATACAGCAACTGGACGGGTGCGTTTTCAGAGTGAATCGAGCAGAGAAAGAAGGAGATGGGGAAGTCAAAGTGTTTCATGGACATTAGCATTGGAGGCGAGCTTGAAGGGAGAATCATCATCGAGCTCTACGACGACGTCGTACCCAAAACCGCCGAGAATTTCCGTTCGCTTTGCACCGGCGAGAAAGGCACCGGCCCCAACACCGTCGTCCCTCTCCACTACAAGGTCTCTCCCTCTCTTGAAATAATGAACAAAAATGGAGAAAGCAATTGTACTATAGAATATTTGTTGACCCATCTTTTGAAGTATAAAGTTGGTTCCTTTGTTTCAGGGGAGTCGATTCCATCGTGTTATCAAGGGGTTTATGATTCAAGGTGGGGACATATCAGCTAACGATGGTACTGGTGGTGAATCTATCTATGGGTTGAAGTTTGAAGATGAGAACTTTGAGCTGAAACATGAGAGGAAAGGGATGCTCTCTATGGCTAACTCTGGCCCCAACACTAATGGCTCTCAGTTTTTCATCACCACCACTCGCACTTCTCATCTTGATGGGAAACATGTCGTCTTTGGAAGGGTTAACAAAGGAATGGGGGTGGTTCGTTCCATTGAGCATGTTTCAACGGAGGAAAATGCTTGTCCTTCTCAGGATGTTGTGATTCATGACTGTGGGGAGATTCCTGAGGGTGAAGATGATGGGATATGTAACTTTTTCAAGGACGGTGATGTGTTCCCTGACTGGCCTATTGATCTTAATCAAAGCCCTGTTGAGTTGTCTTGGTGGATGGAGACTGTTGATTCTGTCAAGGCTAGTGGGAACGAGTACTTTAAGGTGTGCTTTCCTCAAAAACATTTTTCTTTTCAATTGGATTATGGTTTGTATGCTTCACATTTTCATTTCTCTGAATCCTGCTTTACGGACTTAATCTACTTTTTTAGAAACAAGACTACAAGATGGCTCTTAGAAAGTACCGCAAGGCTTTGCGCTATCTGGATATTTGCTGGGAGAAAGATGGCATTGATCAAGGTAGTTCATCATTTTACTCTATATATGTTTCCATTTGCTGCATCTCAGGGGATATTGATACTGTGGCATACGAGTGTCTCTCACTTAATCTCTCTACTTGTGATCTTGCAGAGACGAGCACTGCCTTGCGTAAGACAAAGTCGCAGATCTTCACTAACAGTGCTGTAAGTCCATGCTTTTAACATTCCTTGTTAAATCTTTTTTTTGTGAGTGAAATTCATGTAAACTATCTATGTGTGTGTTTAAGTACCCTACGAAGCATAAGATATTGTGATGGTTGCTTACAACACAAACTCTTTATCTTCGTTCTCTGTCAGTTTTATCCTTAGTGGAGAGCTGTATCAAATGATCGGGACTGGAAAATTACCATAAACAAAATGTTTAAGCTGACGACACTGTTGACGCTCCATGTATGTTTATTTTTTGGAAATAGCTTGGGTAGGTTGTCCTAGAGATATGCTAAACGTAAACTGATTTAATCAATGCTCGTATTTGATCAAAAAAAAAAAATCAATGTTCGTATAAATATGAATACATTTATAAAGCTTGAATTACTTTTGCTTTTGTTACCCTCTATAGCTGATTTTATTGTACTGGTGTCTCATCTATTTGTATCGTTACTGGCTCCTGTGGCAGGCCTGTAAACTGAAATTTGGGGATGCGAAGGGAGCATTGTTGGACACTGAATTTGCTATGCGTGATGAAGATAACAATGTCAAAGCATTATTTCGACAGGGCCAGGTACTTAAAAAAGTGTATTCTATAATCTAGGCCTATGTATAAGTGTAACATGTGTTATAGATTTCTCTTGAGATGAATATGACTGTCCTTTGTGGTAATATTAGGCATACATGGCTCTCAATAATATCGATGCTGCTGCTGAAAGCCTTGAGAAAGCTCTTCAATTCGAACCTAACGATGGTAAGTCGTTTACCAAGAATCTTTTTGTGTGTGTTCGTACTTATTGATGTATTGGTAGATTAGACGCCTAAATATATTAGGGAAGATTTTAACTAGCTCTCCATGATACCTGATGTTTATTTTCAGCTGGGCTCAAGAAAGAATATGCTGCTGTAATGAAAAAGGTAAGTACGCGTACAAACAATCCAATGATGTGTCAATGTTTTGGAGTGACTTGACTAACTTGATATATATAACATGAGTTCTATATATATGTCTGCAGATTGCCATTAGAGACAATAAAGAGAAAAAGCAGTACCGCAAAATGTTTGGATAGAATGGTCTGATACATTTAGGGGTAAGTCTATCTTAATCAATTTGTAATTGTTGCATTGTCTTGTAAGTTACCAGAAACTGTTGTTTTGTTGAAAACGTATGATGTTTTACGCTTCTATTTATGCTGTCTTTGTAGGTTTGGTTGGATAGTGGCAGTACCGGTCATGAGTTTATTAAGGCCAGAAGCTAAAATGAAAAAAAAAGGCCGAAAATAGCAATGTATGCGTATTGAACCCGCAACTTTGAGCATTTATCTAACATAGATGGGCGCACGATCTATTTCTCCCTCATAAGTATCGCATAGCATCATATCCCCATAAAGTTTAGCCATCATGCTATATCTCCCTCGTTCTAAACTTCCCAATCTCCTTACCCCTAAATATGAAGTTTGAAACCTATATCTCCATACCGTCGAAATTGTCGGTTTAACCACTCAAACCAATAGTAAACCAGATTCTCTTAAACCAAACCAATTGTAAACCTAATGAAATGGTTACCCATGAGCCGACCCGAGAATCTACTTTATTTTTTCTGAAATCGTAAAAGTAAGAAAGTACTCTAAAAATTGATTTGGAGAAATTGGGAGAATAGAGAATTAGAGAGCGATCATGACGAAGAACACGAAGATGAACAATGTGTCTGGAAACTCGAGTGGATCATCAAAGAGGTGGTCAAGAGTTGTTGGTGTGCCAAAGAAATGTTGGTGTGGCTTTGAGATTTTGCCAAAGATATCAAATTCAGTGAACAATCCATTCCGATGTTATTTTTGATGTGGCTATACTGTAGCGAAGAAGGTAATCCGAAAAAACCATTTTGAAGTTATATGGTGTAAATGTTGTTGATTTGTTACTCTAATTGCTATTCAATTCTCTGTTTATAGCTGGAGAATGATGACCATGCTTTCAAATGGATCGATGAAGGGTTATTAGATGAGGTAGAGGCATTACAGATTAAATGTAGAAGACTTGAAGAAATGGTGACAAAGATTTTGGAAGAACGTGAACATGATAAGAAGAAAACGTTTGAGAGATTGGAAATGAAGCTAGAGAAAGAGCTATTCGAGGGAGTTGAGGCTGAATTGATGGAGACGAAAAAGAGTGTGAAGAGAATGTGGGTTGTTGTGGTAATTGGATTTGTTATGTTGATTGCTCTCATGAAGGTTATAGATTAACATGTGTATGTTGTCTTTGATTTTGAGTATCTTTGTTTCGTGGTAATGAAATGGTGTCTGTGTTGTCTTTTGTGTTTCTTTGTTTTGTGGTTGTGTGTTGTCTTTCAAGTTGTACTTGTTTGTGTTGTAGTAATGAAATGGTTTATTGTTCAATAGATATTCATACAATATATGTTCAACAAATATTCATACAATAGATTTTCAAAGTCTTAGATGGTCATACAATAGATGTTCAAAATACCCGAGAAAAAAACATTACAGATCTTAGCATCCTTAATACCCGAATATACTTACAAAAAGTGAGAAAGACAGAAACAAAAAACAAAAAACCAACTTACCACTCTTTCTCTTCAGCTACTTGAACCTGACTTAACTTTCTTGAGTAACTAACCCTTGGGAAGGTTCGTTTTGTGATGTTCTATCTTTCTGACCCTATAACAAAAATTATTAAAAAGTGTCAAAATCGATATGATTCCAGAAAAGCACAAATAATATCATACATTTTTATGGAACCGAGAGTTGTGGTTGGCTTGACCACAAATTGTACAATGCATTACACGCTTCAGAGTTTTAGCTTTCTTCTTCACTGGCGAGTCATTAACACTTTTTTTCCTCTTTGCTTTTGCATTCTTCTTTTTCGGCCAGGTTGATCAGGTTCAGGGGCTGGATGAACTGGCGGACCTGATAAATTTGGCTAGAAACGTGCTCCTCTTATTGATGTAATACCCTTTTCATAAGTCCTTCTTATGGAGTATAACACCATATCAATGATCACATGGGATTCCTGTGATATCCCATCTCATGCAACTACATGATCTCTTCTCCAAGCTAACCCGATAATAACATCCTTCGAGTTTCATTAACCACATATTATTTGTGCTTCTATGAACCACACACTCGGCAGCCTTCTTATGCTCTTCTTGAAGATATTCAATCACATAAGGAGTACATATGTGTTTGTGGCTGCATGCTTTAACATCTCTAGCAGCTATACGGACCATCGCCAAATGCGCAACTGTTTCTAGCATTGGATTTAAGGGTTTCTCTCTCGCTTCAACTATAGAATTGTTGAAAGACTCTATAGATTTATTCTCACCATCTTCACAGAAATTTCCAGTCTTGTAAAACGCTCTTCCCCAAGAAGTTGGATTTGTCTTATAACATCTGCATATACCTCTGAATCATAGTTGAACAGAAGGTCAAGCCTCTCCTTTTACTCTGCCTCGTTATAGCTCCACGCAAGCCACCAAATATGCTTCTTCAGTTCAGTTTTCTTCCCATGTTTGGCCTTCACGTTTCCATATATGTGTCTGACACACATTCGATGTTCAATCTTTGGTAGCTCTAGTTGTACAGACTTGATTAATCCCTGTAAAAAAAAAACCATTACATTTATAAATCATACAGATTACACATTACACATTTACATTTACATTTACATTTACATTTACATTTACATTTACATTTACATTTACATTTACAAGGCAAAGAACTCAACTTTTGACGATCTGAAATCAATATGAAACCATCACCATCATCTAAATCCAAGTCTGCCTTGATATTCTTCACAAACCACAACCAATTCTGAGTATTTTCAACTTGTACAACACCCCATGCTATATGATAGATGGCATTATCAGCATCTCGACCAAGAGCAACCAAGAATTGGCCTTTCGTTTTTCCTCTTAAGAAGCAACCATCAACTCCTAGTATTGGCCTACAAGTCGATTTCCAAGTTCTCCTCAACACATCTAGACAAACATAAAACCGATTAAACACTTCAAGCCCTTCTTCCACGGTAGAATCGACGTTTGACTCCATGATCTCAGCCACGTAGTCACGAAGACAAGCAAACTGTTGCTCGTATTCTTTGTCAACCCACCTCAGTGCCTTGTTTCTAGCAGCTTGACATTGAGGTCTTGAGACACTAACCTTCCATCTTTCCTTAATAATTTCCTCCATCTTCTTAGGCATGTAATATTCAGGTTCTTCCCTAATCTTATCCACACACAACCTAGCTATAACCGGTACCTTAATCATCTCACATTCTCAATTAGGTACACAACTATGTTCATCCTTGAACACTTTAACCTGCCATTGCTCAGATTCTGCTCTAGTAGAGCAGTAGATGCGCCAACCACACTCAGAATCCACATTTTTTCATGCACAACAATATCCAAGCTTGGTTTTGTCATATCTATATTGCTTCAGATTGTACCCCATCTTTAATGCGTAGTCAAGAACAGCCTCTTTAAATGCTACTCCATTTAAGAACAATTGCTCTTCGAACAGGTTTCCATCACTTCGTCTCAACCGGTCACGTTCTCAGGTTCTTTGTCGTGTCTGTCTATTTCATGTCTGTCCCTCTTTCTCCTCCGCGTCAGTGTCGCTCTCATTCTCTGGAATAACATCGTGACAGATTGGAGTCTCATAAGTGAAACCAGCAACAACTTATTCGATCTTAAAGGCATGTCGCTTCATAGCTTCATCATCATCAGATTCGTCAGAAAGAGAAGGAACTCCATGAAACGACACAACAGACATTGATTATAGATAATCAACCAAAACCCCTCAAAAATCTCCTCTCAATTTCAAAGATTTCTGTCATTTTGTTTTTTAGGGTTCGTTTTTAGGGTTAATCGCTTTTGAGAGATGAATAAACACAAGTCGGGTATTTAGAGTTGGGTAATCGGATTGTAATTGGTATTTTAATGGCTAATTTCGGTTTAATCGAGTGTACAGTTGGTTACGGGATAATCAGGTTTAGTTAATATACAGTAAACCATCTTCGGGTGTAACCCGATTTTGAACTTTCAATTCCAGGTGTAAATAGGTTTCAAACTTCATATTTAGGGGTAACGAGGTTGGGAAGTTTAGAACGAGGGAGATATAGCATGAACGTTAAACTCTGTGGAAATATGGTGCTATGCGATAGTTCTAAGAGAGAAATAGATCGTGCACTCAGCATAGATTAACCATTAAACTGAGGAAAACTTTGAATATTGAGGGCCAAACTTGTTTTATAAAAGGAAAGGTCGGAAGTTCATACTTCATTTGCTTCCTCTAAAGACCGGACCTGATAGTGGAGAAGAGACTAACAATAGAATGGTGAAAAGAGTATATAACAGAAAGAAATATTCAATAGGCTTTGGGCACTCATTTTGGCAAAAAATGTTTATTTCTACATTTCCAGCAAAGACGTGCATAATCTCTTACCCAAGACAGACTATGAGATGACGATTAATGAAAGTTTGAGTTATTGGTGTTGCTCTTGTTCTTGCTTCCTCCCCAATTTTTCTCTTTACTTGAATTATGTGTTGTTGCATGAAACATAGAACTAGGCTTGGGTATCTGGGTATTTGGTTCGAATTAGTTGTTTCGGGTACTTGGTATGTAGGTGTATTTAGTGTCCATCTAAGAACCAGAGAAAATTTGTTTTACATTGGTCCAAATAAGTCCTGCTCGTTTGGCAGCGTTAGCTTAAAATGTTCGTTTCCCAATTACTGAACTAGTGACTAATAGCATTGATCGGTGTATGTATACTACTAAAACAGAATCTTAATCAAAATTCTGTTAATTTTTGTAAAAATTACAAAATCATACAACTAAATTCTATTTATTTAAATTAAAAACAAATATTTCTTATATCTATGGGAACTAATACTTTCCATATTTTTGTCAGAGGTAATAATTCTGATTTTTATACTAATTATACTTGCCATCTAATTTGAAAATATTTTTTTGGTAAATAATAATATTAAAAAAATCGAATATTGGTATATACATGAAGTTTTTAAAAATTTTATTTACTATGTAATTATCTACATAATACTAATGGCAATTTTGAGTGTTCAAAAATAATTTAATCCTTATCATAAAATTAAAATTTAGATCTAAAATAAATAAAAATACAAACATAGCATAGGTTATTAAAACGAAAGGAAACTAATATAATCATATCAATTTTTTTTGTCTTTTTCTATTACCATTGTTTCGTTTTCTTCAAATAACATAATATAGCTTTCGTCAAATTCTAAGGAATTAAAAAATTTTTTATATAATATTAGAAAAAAGTTATTTAATCAAAAATGTCAAAGTATTATTAGATTTTTAGTAGATCAACCAATATTTTAAAATTTTTTACTGTATTGCATCGAATCGAACGTTAGTTAAAAAAAAGTTTATCATTAAATTCAAAATGGATTATACATAAGTGCCTAGATCTATAACTTGAACCATATATCTGAACAAATATAAACACATTATTTAAAAATCAAACATTATAATAAAACAATTTTTTGAAATACTAATAAAACATTTTTTAAATTCTTTGTTTTTTAATAAAAGTTAAAGATTTAATCAAATTTTATTAAAACAGAAAAATATCCAAGCTTTTAAAGTGTGGGTGAAAATCTAATCTACTCTATTAAAATAGAGTCATTATTTTTATCTACTGATACAAATTGTCCTTTAAATTTAGACCCTTTCTAGAGTGTTACAAATAATACAAGTCATATAATTGAGTGAACCGCATTACGTAAATTAAACCTGTGGTTATTTATGAAATAGAGTTTGTGCTTACTTTTATTTTTATGACAAATTATATAGTTTGGTTTTTGGGCTTAGTATTAAAGAAAAACTCCAAAACACATTGAATAAACTTTCAACCAAAAATCAATTACTATTTTCAGGCCCAAAAGTATTTAATATTTAATTATCTATTATTAATCACTTATTTAAATCATGTACTTTAAAACATGTTAATATTTTTTTATTTTAAATAACAATCACTCTGTCTTGATAAATTTCAATGGTAATTTTTAAATAGTTTATTTTTATTTTTCTTAAATAATTTACTGATTTTTAAAAAAATAAATGTAAAGCAAAACTACAAACCAAATCTAAAAATGAAAGTCCAAAACCAAAAGCTGAAAACGCATGTTATATTTTTGCTTTTGTCTATTTACAAAATAAACTATTGCAATTTTTTTTTTAAAAAAAAATTGTCATCTTTTCAGTTTTAAATTAAATTTTCGATTCTTTGGAATTTGTTTGTTGGTAATTATGAGTTCAAACTAACTCAACAAATCTAAAAGCTAAAAACCCAAACCAAAAGCTGAAAATCAAAAATAGAAACTTAAAAACTAAAAACCAAAAACAAAAATCTAAAACTAAATCTAAAAATAAAAACTAAAACTAAAAACTAATGCACAACAATCAAAAAAAAAAGAATTAGAAAAGGAAAATCTATTTGCTGGAAGGCGATTTTTTCTCTCTCAAATTAATGAGGAGAGTAAACTTCCGGAAGGCGTATCTCCTTGCCGGCAAAGGGATTAATTCAATTTTTTTCCAAAATCCTTTTGGAAATCTTCGAAGATCTTTTGGAAATACGGATATTTTCCTAAAACCTTCATCCAAATATGGTGTTTATCTAGGGTTCTTCCCTTCGCCGCCTTTCTCTACTTCAAACCTCTGCATCTTTACGCGACTTATTTCTCATCGGAAAGAAATTTTCTTACTTCTGATGGACGATAACTTAGCTGGAGCGATGCAAGCAATGCAAGGGATGTCTCTGGAAGAAGATGTTCCAATTGTCTTACCGGAGGATGATGATTTCAGTGCAGTGGAGCAGAACGGTCGGAGTTTACTTGGAAGATTTCTAAATCCTGCGAAACAAAACATGGCGAAGATGCTCCGCACGATGCCGAAGATCTGGAAGGTTTATGAACGGGTTCGTGGTATTGCTCTAATGAAGGAAAACTTCCAGTTCATATTCGAACTGGAATCTGATATACACATGGTGTTGAGACAAGGGTTTTGGACTTACGATGATTGGGGTATGGCGTTGGAGAGATGGGTGGAAAATCCTCCAAGCAATTTCCTGCAAACGGCGTCGATGTGGATCAGAATTAAACATATCCCGGTCAACTATCTCACCATTAAAACTCTAGATGCCGTTGCGGGTGCTATTGGTTATGTGAAGGTGATTGAATGGGACCCTGAAAAACCCTTGTTGAATGACTACATAAGAGCTCAGGTTGTGATGGATCTAAACATACCTTTTCGTGAACAGAAGAGTATAACATTACCAAAAGGAGGTGGTACAGCGATAATTAATGTGGAATATGAGCGAGTCAGAAAGAAGTGCTTCCACTGCTCCAGATTATCTCATGAAAAACAGGTCTGTCCTCTCTTGAGGAGTAACGTGAGTGAAAGTACCAAGGGAAAGGAGACACATTACCCAGTGAACCTGCAAAGATTGTCCCAACGTCAGCACAACTCCACTCTAGCAAAGGACATAATGCCAATGTTTGGTCCCTCCATCCCTCCGGGTTTGGCACCTCCTACGGGACTGATAGCATCTGAAGTATTCGAGCAGATGCAACTATACATGAACTGCACTGATCCTGAAGAAAGAAGAATTAGAGAGTTCAGAATGAAGAAGGCGCTTGATGAACTTTCTAAGGATTCTATCGCTCAGCGAGCAGGTCTAAGAATGGAAGAAGCTCCAGTGGTTTCTAACTGTCAAAACCAAGATAAGGGCCTAACATTCAACTTCAGGCACACACAGTCTCAACTTCCCACTGATGAGGGTGAGTCATCGAGCCATACAGAAAACAGGGAAAGACTTCCCACGGCTTAAAACATGTTAGCAATTGCTCCGGTTCAGGAACCAACGTATGTGGTAGGAAGAAGAGCTAATGAAGATCATGAACTGGAGATGAGCAAGGAGAAGAGACGTAGAAACTACCAACCACATGAAACAAAACATGATGAAGGAGAACCTTTTGTGCTCCCACAAGGACATGGCCTTGGCGGGTTTGAAATCGGTAGTGGTTCCCCTGTGCAGTCGGCGAAGAGTGGTGGTCACAGAAACATAGTGCGGAAATCATCCTCATGGACTAGAAGGGGAAAACGTAATACGCAAGGTGGATTTTCACAATCACAAGGACATGAAGCAGAGAGTGCCTTGAAGAGAAAGGCGCATGAAGATGTCGAGGTTACGTCTAAGATGTCGAAGTCTACTAAATGTTTGATGGTTCACCAGAAACCATCCACTTCTCAATGACGACACTCTGTTGGAACTGTCGGGGTTTGAGGAGCATCCTGACAGTTCGACGTCTAGAGGAGATGTGCCGTGAGCATCTTCCAGACTTCTTGTTTCTCCTAGAGACTAAAAACTCTAGTGATCACGTAGAAGGTTTCAAGAGATCGTTGGGTTATGACCACATTTTTCTGGTGAATCCAGTGGGTCTCAGTGGAGGGTTAGCATTATTTTGGAGAAATTCTCATGAGGTGGAGGTTTTGTCATCAAGTGACAGAATCATTGATGTTAAAGTAAAACAAAGAGATTTAGTTTACTTTATCTCCTTTGTTTATGGTGATCCTATTCGTCACAAGCGTCACATAGTTTGGGACAACCTGAAATCTATTGGGATGAATAGGAGTGCAGGCTGGTGTTTAGTTGGAGATTTCAATGAGATGATGAATACGTCGGAAAAGAGTGGTGGTCCGATTCGTGAAGAGGCATCATTCTATGCGTTCCGCTCTATGGCCAGAGATTGTAGAGTCAAGGAAATTCCGAGTTCAGGAGATAAGCTGTCATGGGCGGGAGTTAGAGAGGTTATCAACAATGGTGTCAAGGAAAACGTATGGGTGCAATGTCGACTTGACAGAGCATTTGGTAACGCTGAATGGTTCCGTATGTTCCCTCGCTCACACACCTTATACCTTGAGCGGCTTGGTTCTGATCACAGACCAATAATGACAAGTATTGTGGGCACTGTAACAAAGCATATTGGGCGGTTTATGTACGATAGAAGATGGAGTAGTAAACCAGGCATGGATGAGCTTGTGCGCCAAGGATGGAACTCTTCTGTTTGCAATAACAACGGCACGGTTTCAGAACGAATCTCATCATGTAGAAAAGTTATCTCTAAATGGAAGCGTAACGAGATCAGTAACTCCAAGAAGATGATTCAGAATTTTCGCATGGAGCTAGAGGAAGAAGAGAAGCGGCTCAATCCTAACATGTCGAAGATGGTTTTTCTGAAACTAGAATTGGCAAAATTGTTTCAAGAGGAGGAGGAATATTGGAAGCTCAGAAGCAAAAACAACTGGTTGCAGTCTGGCGATAAAAATACCAAAATATTTCATGGATGGGCCAAAACCAGGAAGATGAAGAACAACATTTCAAGCCTCACAGACGATGCAGGAGTTGAACATACTTCAGAAGATGCTAAAGGTGATATTGCGATCAAGTACTTCACTGAGCTCTTCACATCATCTCAGCCCTCAGATGCTACAGAACTACTCCGAGGCTTCGCACCTAGGGTGACAGAACGTATGAATGAGACTTTAACTCGGCCAATCACTGATGCAGAGATAAAGAAAGCTGTGAAAGCGATCAAGAGTGACAGCTCTCCTGGTGCTGATGGTATGACAGGCCACTTCTTTCAGCGTTTCTGGAACATCACCGGTCCTCAGATTACAGCAGAGGTTAAGAAGTTTTTTTCTGAAGGCATCATTCCTCACGACTGGAACTTTACACAGCTGTGTCTCTTGCCAAAGAAACCCAACCCTTCCCTTATGTCGGATCTTAGGCCTATCAGCTTGTGTGCAGTCTCATATAAGATTGTTTCCAACATCCTATGTGCCCACTTGAAGGGTATACTCCCCTCCTTGGTCTCGCCAACGCAAGGTGCTTTTGTTGCAGGCAGGCTGATATCAGACAACTTGCTGATAGCTCACGAGATGATACATGGTCTGAAAACCAACCCAAATTGTAAAAGAGACTACATAGCGATCAAAACCGATATGTCAAAGGCTTACGATCGTGTGGAATGGGATTTTCTGGAAACTCTTTTTCAGAAAATGGGTTTTGATAGGAAGTGGATACAATGGATCATGATGTGTGTGCGCTCAGTGACTTATACAGTACTCCTTAATGGTCAGACCTATGGGAGGATCACACCGGAACATGGGATTAGACAAGGCGATCCGTTATCTCCATTTATCTTCATTCTTTGTGCAGAAGCTTTGGTGCATGTGATGAATAGAGCTGAACAAGAAGGACACCTTACTGGTATGCGCTTGACAAAGAATTGTCCCTCTATTCAACACTTATTGTTTGCAGATGACAGTTTGTTTCTCTGCCAAGCGACTTTAAAGGAATGTACCAACTTTCTACATTATCTTCAGATGTATGGTAAAGCTTCAGGACAAGAGATCAACTTTCACAAATCATCAATTACGTTTGGTGAAGACATTGACCCGAACATGAAACGTCTAATAGCTGAGTTACTTGAAATAGAGAATGAGGGGGGAGCTGGTACCTACTTAGGCCTACCCGAGTGTTTCAGTGGGTCAAAACAGAAGCTTCTTGCTTTCATTGGTGAAAAACTTGGTAAACGGCTTCGTGGTTGGTACGCTAAAACACTTTCCCTTGGTGGCAAGGAGATTCTGCTTAAGTCGATTGCGATGGCTCTCCCGGTATATGCTATGTCCTGCTTCAGACTAACAAAACATCACTGTCAAAAAATCATGAGTGCAATGGCTGCCTTCTGGTGGAACGAATGCTCGGATAGACACAAGATTCATTGGGTCTCTTGGCCTAAGATGTGTATGCCGAAAGCCTTTGGTGGACTGGGTTTCCGTGACATTGAAGATTTCAATCAAGCTCTCTTGGCTAAGCAGGCTTGGAAGTTACTTAATGAACCACAAAGTCTCCTGGCACAGGTCTACAAGGGGCGATACTATGCTAACAAAGAGTTCTTGGAGTGTGGTAAGGGATATAGACCGTCCTACGCGTGGAGAAGTATTCTGTTTGGACGTGAATTACTTGTGAAGGGACTCATCAAGTCTATTGGTAATGGGAGATCAACATCTGTATGGGGAGAGAAATGGATCTTAGATGATACACCTAGACGTCCTGTTAATAGGCAAATGTTGATAGATGTCTCGCTGAAAGTTTCTTCACTCATTGATGCCTCTGGTGGTTGGATTAACACGAGACTCTCGGAGCTTTTTCCTCCTAATGAGGTGACTCGTATACAGCAAATGGTCCCAGGAACGGCTGATGACTGTTACATATGGGCATACACAAGACATGGGGCTTATACTGTCAAGAATGGTTATGAAATGCTCACGAGAATAAAAACAATGGAGCTAGGGCCACTATCTCAGGATGAACAACGCCGGAATATGATAAAGAAAAGGATCTGGAAAATTCCTACCTTACCTAAAATCAAAATGTTCTTGTGGCGAGCTGTCTCTGGGGCTCTGGCGGTTGCTGATCGGCTGAACGCAAGGGGTTTAGGAGTCGAGAACACATGTAAGCTGTGCCAAGATGGAGCAGAAACGATCAATCATGTTCTGTTCCAATGTCCAACAGCTACTCAAATATGGTCTGCTATAGGTTTGGCGCTTCCTAATAGATCTTTACAACAGTCCTTGGATGCGAATTTGACCTTTGCTCTTGATCTCATCGATGATACGAGTAAACCTGTGTCCCTTGTTCGCTCTGTCCCCTGGGTTTTATGGTTAATATGGAAGAACAGGAACTCCATTCTATATGCAGAAACACAGCTCTCACAGGACAGACTTATTAGCGACATGGTTCATGAAGTAGAACAATGGTTTACACTGAATGCTCAACAGTCAGAGGCTCATAATACGAAGACATGTATGCAAAGCGGAGAGAAATGGCTACCGCCTGATATGGGAGTTATCAAATGCAATATTCATGCAAATTGGCGAAATGCATCTCTACATAGTGGGATTGCTTGGATAGCAAGAGACCATGAGGGGAACGTAACCCACCATGCTCGAGATGCGATTGTTCTTTCACCTAACCGCATGGTTGCTGAGTTACGTTGTGTTATATGGACGATGTCAAGCCTCAGGGAGATTGGAGTCACTAAGCTTACCATAGCATCAGATTATAACGAGGTCTTGGAAGCAATTAAAACCCCTTTTTCATGGCCACGTTATATAGATCTGATAAATAAGGTATTTCAACTTAAAGAAAGCTTTATTATGGTTAACTTCGAAGGGGAGACGAGCTCTACGAACCGAGTTGCAAGGGATATAGCACGAAGCGTATTGAGAGATGGAAGATTTCAATCATACATGGCGTTGGGGGGTCCATCTTGGCTTCATGATTGTATTGCGAGGGAACGAAACGGAAGTAATCTTTGACTCTTATTTAGAGTACTTTTGCTTCCTTTCTCATTTGTCCTACCATATGGTAGATGGTTTTGTCTAGCTTGGTAAACTTTGTTTCTTTGCTTTAATAATAGCATTCCAGACGTTCAAAAAAAAAATGCACAACAATCATCACCACAAATTTTGGATTACTGATTTTATACCAAAAGATACTACAAAACTCAATTATATAAACTTTTAATCATGAAAAGTTATGTAACAATTATTAAAATTATGGCCTGTAAATCAAGCGCGGATCAAAATCTAGTTTACTCTATTAAAATAGAGTCAATGTTTTTATCTACTATACAAGAGTCTACCTTAGACCAAATCTAGATTATCAATATGTTTTATTAGGTTAATATACCAATTTAAATTTTGAACATATTGTGAACCAAAATAGTGGGATATTAAGTAACAAAAGAATTATTTTTATGTAGATAATTAAAATGCTTCCCCTGCTATATAGGACATTTGTTTATATTTAGAGTTCCACTTAAATAAGTTAACAACCGTATTTCATTCAAATGTTTATATAACATGTTATATTAATCATGATTTCATACTTAATAAAGAAAAGATGTGGTGTCGTAAAAAAATACAACGATCTTTTTTCTGGGGTAAAGGGTTTAAAACAAAAAAAAATGTAAAGATCTTACAAAACTAATAATCATGTATACGACATACGATATAGTATATTATATAATAGTGTTCAGAACCCAAATATTATAATTAATCTGAATGATATTTTTTCTGTTAGTAAGAGTTGTAATTTAGAAATACCATAAATAGTATTTATTTATCATATTATTTACGAAATTACCGCTGAGACTAAAATAATGATTAGAGATTTTGGTAAAAATCCAATTTATTAAACTAATAAAAAGTTATCATTCCGTTTTAAATGATTCTACTACAGTTGACCTTTATTATATATCATAACAATGATAATAACAATCCGGCTACTCTAACCAGTTCACCAATAAAAACAAACTGATTAAATGTAACCCAAAATATATTTTTGTATTACGCAATCAACATTTTCATCTTATCATCTAATTTAATCAAATCATAATACATTAACAACCCTAAATTTGCTTCAAATAAATTTCTTAACCGATTTTATATAAAACAAGAACATTAGATTATTTGTGTTGAATTAGTAAAACAAACATTAGAACAACTAATATCCACGTCTTAACGCGGGTTAGATTCTAGTAATTTTTAATCGCTACTTAATTTAGGGACGGATGTAAAATATTGCGTTACATTTCAGCGACCAACACAGAAACGAACAACATCAGTGATTTTTTCCTTTAATTTTTTTTTAAAAAAATTTATGTAATAAAGCATCGTTTCTTTGCATAAGTACATAATTATAGGAAAATCAAAGATCTTTTTGTGTATTCAACTTTAACTTGCGGAAATTCTCTTAATCCAATAGTTTAATTAAAGGTTCATTAATGCTTCTCCGGGTTTCAATTCTCAGAAAGATATAATGATATGTATTATAAGAGAAAAAGTTTAGAAGAAATTTGCAGCCTGGCACAAGGAGTACGATTCAGCGTGGATCCCATAGGAATGTTAAGGTAGTTCAGCCAGACATGGTTTCTTATACAACATGTGGAATTATCGATTGTTGAATCGCCTGTAATATTTTCGTAGCTTATATTATGTAGCGTTAAAAAAAAACTTTAACGAAGGCAATGATTGGCAAAACACTATTCTCTCATTATTTTACTTAATAAAATTATTGGTAAAGCAGTGCATGATTCGTATATGATGTAACCCTGACCAGAAACCATGTCAAGAAGAGGAGAACAAGGTACGAACCAGCTAGGCGATTGATCATTGCTTGGCTTAATGGGCTGTTTATGGGACTTATCGGTTTGATCCATGAAGTTCTGGACAGAGAAAAACATTTGGGCTAATATATGGACGAGTTGAGCTTGTTTATTATTGTTTGGGCTGTGTTTAG